>JAMQGT020009403.1:0-13230 GCA_024447675.2 Pterophyllum scalare | reverse complement strand
TATGTTATGTCACTTCGTTCAGTTACGTATTGCTGATATATTATAACCCATAGGCCTGTGCCTGGATGGAAAGAAATGTCACATGTGGTCTGATTTGTATTTCTTCCCTAATGGCAAAATGTTTCCCATCACATCATTATCCATTCAAACACAAAGAAAGACAGAACAAGCATTCATACTAAATGTGTCCTGCTAACATATAATTACAATGATGAACAGGCACTTGAAGGAAAAAGAGAGCTTTGAAATGCATGGGTGGGAAATGGATCAGCAAAAACACCAATATGGGACTGACACAATGTACTAGATTAAATAAATGCCTGCCTATCTATCTATTGATCTATTGATCAATCTATCGATCTATCTATCTATCTGAAAAAGATAACCCGAGTCAATACAAAATGCAGTTTTTGAATGATGATTTCATTTCTTGAGGGGAAAAAGCTATCAAACCTAATGGTCCTGTGTGAAAAACTGTGATTAACCACATTTTTTGTGGTTAATCACCCAAGCCTGATTACTGCCTCCCTGTTGAATCAAGAATTCACTTAAATAAAACATGTTAGACAAAGTGAAGTACGCTAAAAGATGTCAAAAAGCAACACATCATGTCATACTCTAAAGAAACTCAAGAACAGCTGACAAACAAGCTCACTATCTATCAAGTCTGGAAAGGGCTACAAAGACATTTCTAGAACTTTGGGACTCCAGTGAAACACAGATCTGAGCCATTATCCACAAATGGAGAAAATCTGGGAATAGTGATGAACCTTCCCACGTGTGGCTGACCTACCAAAATTACACCAAGGGTCTCAGTGACTCATTCAGGAGGTCACAAAGAACCCAGAACAACATCTAAAGAACTGCAGGCCTCACTTACCTCAGTTAAGGTCAGCGTTCATGATTCAACAGTAAGAAAGAGACAAAAACGTCATCCATGGAATAGTCCCAAGAAGAAAACAACTGCTGACCAAAACAAAAAGACTCGCCTCACATTTGCCAAAAAATACATCTTGATGATCCCCGAGACTTTTGGGAAGATATTCTGTGGACTGGCGAGACAAAAGTTGAAGTTTTTAGCAAAGTTTGTGTCCTGTTACATCTGGCATAAACCTAACACAGCATTTTATAAAATTGCCAACAGTTAAACATGGAGTTGGTGTTGTCCAGCTTAAATGCCGACTGAGATGTTTAGGCATGACCTTGAGCACGTTGTTGAAGCGATGTGAAAGACTCATCAGCAGTTATTCCAAACATTTGATTGCAGTTCTTCCAAGGGTGGCACAGCCAGTTATTACTGCAGGTTTAGGGGGCACTTTTTCACATAGGGACAGGTAGGTTGGGATAGCATTTTTTTCCCCTTACTAAATGAAATCATCATTCAAAAACTGCATTTTGTACTTACTCAGGTTATATATAAATGGGGAAGGAGAGAAAGAGGATAAGATGATGGCACTTCATCACTCCCCGTGAGGGAGGGGCTGATTGGTGTTGCGTTGCCAGCGCTGAGCTGCTGAGAAACTGGTCATTGATGGATGGCTCGTTTGCAGGGTGATGTTTATTTTGTTGTTAATTTGCATATTGGTGTGTATTTGCGGGGTGGTTGGCTTCTGCTAGCAAGGATCAGTCCTCAACTCAATATGATGGATCTGGCTGTCTGACAAAATGGACAGCTTAGTGACAGGGACATCCAGCCGACACTCTCTTGCCATGACGGATGGGCTCATGCTAACACACAACCCAACTGATGAAATCCTGCTGCACCTTGACCTTTGGAGGAGGGGTTGCCAGAAAGGGTCTGCTGCCAAAAGAATAATCACATCTTACAAACATTTAACTCTCAAATTCATTCCAGGGAGCTGGGACTCTGTTATACCTTTTTTTTTTTTTTAAATTAAACACTCCATTCTAAGGTACTCTTCAAACATCCTCCTGCCTTTGTGTTAAAATTTATTTAAAGGAACTTTTTTTTTATGGGTGTGTGATGAAGGATAAATGAGAAACATGCAATGTCCAGTCTATCAACATAGTGGTATGGCTATGTTATTATTACACTACCTGTTTGTTTTGCATATTAACTCAGTGACAATGAATCTGATGTAAACACATAATCACTGCAGATATTTGTAGGTATGAGACAAGATTTTTGTTACTGTAAATGTTGTGGTTTCTGATCGTAGTTGGCTTATAGGCTGAGTTCTGTTGACCGGTTGCATTTGGCTTTCTCATCATGCAGGTGAAAAGTGTCTTTGTTTAAAGCATATGAGGGAATGCATTTGCTTAAATGCAATCTAAAGAATCTGGTATCCAGATATCCAGTGACTCATTGGAAGTGCCAATATTTTGGCCGTTGTCCCCAAAGGTTATCAGACAATAACAGGTTAGTTCCCAAGTTGCAGATCTTGTGCAGGGCATCATTTTATGCAATACTGGAGGACTCTGATGTCAATAACTCTTCAAATTAAGATGTATTGGTGACAACCTGTGATGAGGGATCATAAGGAATAATATATCAGATGATTTTAAAGCAGAACTGGGGCATGAAAATGACAAATAGTATACGGTGTCTCATATAACAACCTCAACTACCTCAACTCCGATACCAAATAAATATGCAATTAGTTTCCATGATCATTTTCCAATTTGGGGAGCACGAAGCTCTCACAAACATGCACTCGCCTGGAAAATATTGCCATTCAGCTGCTGTGGCCACAGAGTGAAAAAGAAAAGGAAAGACATACCATAACTTTCAGACCCATGATATGTAATATTGTTTGCAAAATGACTTACGCATTAGCAGGTTAACAGAACTTGTTTGGAAATAGAAAAAATATTGTAATTTTCTACCTTTTTAATATACATAATTATGCATTCAAATCCAGGTAGCCACGTACCCATTCATCTCAAGGCTGAAGGTCAGCTGTCGGCCCCTTCTTGCCACTAAGTCAGATTGAATGTCAGCCAGAATGTCAGAATATGAGAGATGGCAGCTCATCATGTCTGTATTTATGGAGACACACTCACAGGTGTGCTTCCTGATGAACAAAGCCTTGTTTGGGAACCTCTGTGTTTTCTCAAACAGTACCAGCAGTCCCATGAGAGCGCAAGTATTCTTTCACAAATCCCCCTCCCAAGCAGGGCACAAACTGTGAAGGAGATGCTATGTATGGAAAGATTGAGGATAAAGAGGAATGATATAGAGAAAAGGTGGTGCAGGGAGCAGAGAAGGGGTGAGAGAACGGGCTCCCAAGGGGAGAGAAGCTGTCAGTCCCTAGGAGACATCAAACGCACTGCAGCCCTGTGATCAGCGTGCTCTCTGGCTCTCTGCTGACAGCTCCCTGACTGTGCCGCTTAGACTCCTTCATACACTTATAAATACACATATACACACATGCATATACACTTGGTTGCTCCCATAAGAGCTCTCACACTCACTGACTTATCCATTCATACCCCAACACATTCAAATTCCATTGACATAGACACACTCGTGCTGATTCTCATACATAGGATGCACATCTGTAACACTTTTGCTCGGATATCCGTCCTCATAATAACCTTGAACACCAAAGTTCCCCTATCACATCTCTGTCAAGGACACTTTGCAGTCCCAAACTGTTGCTACTGAACTATGGGCCAAACACAGACAAGTAAGTGCTGGAAGTAGTGATGATGTTAATAATGATGATGATGACTTATCTAAGCCATTACTCCTTCTCTGCTCAGGGCTGGGACACCAAAGGCATAGCTCTCCTGATGATGAATTCATTAGTGCAGCAGATGAAATGAGTTGTCAAGGGGAGGGTTATGTATGGTAGGTGATTTGTGTTCTCTGCAGCACCGTGTCAGATCACACTCAAGATCAAGTGGGTCAGTTTGTTGTAAATCTCCCTGCTTTGCTGGCATAGGACTTCCCCAGCCTTCTTGCCCAGACTGAGCCTCACTTCTGTTCCCCTTTTCCTAACACATTCTCCCCCACCTAATATAAAATGTCTGGAGGCTGCTAACAGGTGGCTAAACATTTGCATACTCTCAGAGTCCAGAAAAATGCTTGGGAAATTTGCACCAGAAGTCAGAAATAACTTCTCTCCATGTGGAAAGTGTCCTTAGAGGCAAAAGCAAGCCCACCTTTAAAGAATTCAAACAGAATACATTCATTACTAATTCATGGTGGACCTAAAGCAGTGACCACAAGTGTTGGCCGTACATCCCGACAATCTCTCGAGTGTGATGGTGCAGTAGACATGTGGGAGCACAACTGCTGCTGGGAATTTACTGGTTCATTGAATGTACACTAGCTCTATTGGAGGAAAAAAACGGTGCTTTTTTGAACTCACTAGGTGTGCTTAAATTTGTATGTGCATGTAGTGTTCCATATGTGTGCCTGTGTGCATCTATGTGTGTGTGTGTGTGTGTGCGCTCATATTTTCTGTGTGTGAGAGCACATGCATTTTTATGCACATGCTTTTTCTTTTCTTTTTTTCCATCTAAATATTTGGTAAAAATGGTCCAGGGGTGACTGAGAGAGCAGGAATGAGGAAAAGCAAGAGCTGAAGTCTCTGTGATAGAGATTTCAAAGTGGCGTGTGAGCTGTTGGGCAGTTTTACTTTTTTATTTTTTTTTATTTTTTTATCCTGCAGGAGAGAGCAGCAGGCGTAGGCTTTTCCTCCCATGTGTGGTCTCTCTTGAGCAGAGCAATGTTATTTTCTGCCATGCAGAGAGGGTGGTAACATGCCAGAGAGAATGAGAGAAATAAAGATAGAATAAAGACAGAGACAGCTTTGACTTCTCCGATTGACACATTTCTGTCAATGCTAGTAGGTTTGCATCATTTTAAGTTAGAGGCAAGCTCACTTTGAAATTTAGCTTGCTTAAATTCTATACCACCACAAGCACCTTGCAAGTGTGTGGGTACTGGTGTGCAAACTGAAAGGAAGTGATTTTACAAAGCCTTCCTCACAAAGTGCAAGCCATCCAAGCTGCACTCTTAGGTCTATTCATTTTTAAAGTTCCCTTGAGTATTAGAAACAGTGTAAGTGCTCCCTCTGACTCTGTGAGCTGAGGAAGCTTAGTGGTTTTGTTTTTTTTCTGATGTAGGGCCCTACCTGGATTATGCCCTCTACCCTCTAAAAGCCTGAGTCAGAACAGGGATGCTCTGGTCCATATTTTATTTTTTTATTTTTTTACATTATATACAAGTTATCTGTGAGCAGCTCACCCAGATCCTCTCTGACCCATATTTTGGCTGTGAAAATAGTTACTGACCTTCTCTTTGTTTCGCCCTCCTTACGAGAGCCAGTCTGTTGCTGTGATTAGTTCACTGCCCCCCCCCCAGCACTTCTCTGTCAGACCAGGCTCATCTCCAGCCTCCTCCATAAACACATTTAGATACACACAACACACACTGGATGTACACATGCATGCAAATGCAGCACAGGAAACCGCGCTATGCTTTCCAAAGCCTTTCCACTGGCTCCTCACCTGTCGCTCCAGGTCTCTATCTCTCTCATACTCAACATGTGTGTCAGGACAGGGCCTGCGAGACCACGGCCTCACCAGTTTGTTTATTTGCTGCATTGACGGGTGGAGACCGGGGACGTGGGTGCGAGAATTAGCACAAGTCAAATCAGATTAATTAATCCCCAACTCAAACTATTAGCCGAGAGTCGATGTTGAATTAAAAATCAAATTAGCCCTGGCGCCTGCCGGTAAAGCTGTGGTGTGTGCCTGCCAAGCTGCAATGACACACACCCACAGAAGGCAGCTGCTCATAGGCTTTGCTGATGGATGGATGTATGGATGGAGAGTTGGAAGAAGAAAATGGTGCTGAAGGACTACAGGGGTGGGGGAAGGGGAGTTTAGTGACTTTGCCACCCAGTGTGCTAAGCTTCTCCTGGGGCACAAAGCTGGCTGTCCTCTACTGGTTGCTGCTACACTGGCCTCACACCACTAGCACTCAGCCATTCAGTTGCTGAATTAGGGCTTGAAGCACCACTTCACCTTCATGGTTTATATAACACACACATCTTGAGCCTGGGACTGAACCCATTTTAAGCAGTTTGACTCTATTATAAACATAAAGGAAATTTTTACATAGCTTGGATTTTACTATCATAGTTTTGGCCAACCGTCCTATGAGTAATTATAACCTTGTGTTTACCATATTAAAGTTTCAAAAATGTGGAAACATCACTAGAAATAATCCCAGTATAATAAGAAACATGTAAAAGTTTGATGATTTGAAGTTTTGAAAAAGAACAAAAAACAGGTCAAACATAAAAGAAAATGAATCCATCACAGATGGTCTTTCAGGATGAACTTTGACCTATAGTGCTTGTAGCAGATACATATTTTTTCTGTATAATTAGGGATTTTTATTAAGATCTCATGATCCACTTCTTTAAGTTCACTGTCTATATATAGGGCTTAAAAACTTAAGGGAACACCTAAACAATTTTAACTGAGATTTTTGGTGTGATTTTGAAACCGGCTCTCAAACAGAGGATGATTTTGGTTTTGGTTAAAGCTTGGCTGATACACGTTTTTCTCATCTAGTACGCTGTGACTCGTATTTCACATTTTAATCAGTGTTTCCCCCAAATCAAGAACAAGAACTACTCATAGTTCAAACAACCATTGAAGACATCACATTGAGCTAGTGCTGGAGAAGATGACCAAAATATTTTATCAAAATATTGTCCATCTTCTGGTCCCAAAATGCTCATTTCACAACAAACTGAAACACTGTATTCAGCATTATAGATGGAATATGCACATTTACAGGCATTTGATTTATACTGTATGTGGGTTTCTGAGAATGCCTTTTTAGGAGGATTACAGGGTTGTGTATCATCAATCATACAAGGTGGGGCTCCAAAATACACAACACTTGTTTGATTCAGAACAACATTCATTTCAATTATGGGACATTAGCTCAGGAGGGTAGATTATGCTCCACTAGTGTTCCTGTGCTCCATTTATCATTCATGCTTGCATGGCTTGTAGCTCTTGATCACTGAAAGGAAGGAGTACACAAGCAATGAATTAAATGTTTATTTTCTCCTTAATTTTACTTTTCAGTTACCAGATTTGACATGAGCAACATATGTAGGGCACATTATAGAAGCAATTATTAAATGTGTGTGTGTGTGTGTGTGTGTGTGTGTGTGTGTGTGTGTGTGTGTGTGGGTGTGCAGCCATGCCATCAGGAGTTTATGGATGATGGATGATGGAGATACAATGGAAGACTAAATGAAAGAGCAACTGCTCTATGAGCACGTACACATGGGCAAAAGCTGGTTAGGTGCTTAAAACAAGGCCATGAATATATAACTGTGAAGATATGGAAATATGTTAATGTATACACATTCACAATAAGGCTCTCATTGCACTTCTTCACCAACGTACATGTGCTGCTTAGGCAACCTCCAGGTGTTCTTTAATACCAGTTAAACACTTTCATTCATGTGGCAAGCCTCTTTCCCTCACATTTTCCCACAGAGTTTCTTACTCTCTTTCCCCTTGGCCGCTGGCATCTTTCACCACCCATATTAACACACAGCTTCCTCCTGGCAACATTGTGACGGACCCCTGCCACCACCTCAAAGTTGCCAACCTGTCTCCATGGTAGCATGATTGGCAAACGCAAAGATGGATGCCATTTGCAGCCAATGGCAGAGCAGAGTTGGGTTGTCATGTACCATGAGACCCTGCAGTGGTCCGACTGGCCAGCTGAGGATGGTACTGGAAAGAAGGGGTGAATGCACCACATCAGACACACACAAAAACACATCCCATGGGATCATTCAGCAGCACAAAGCGTATGGGGTCCCTACTCAGGCTGTCACTACTGTTGTGATGTATCATTTATGTCGCCATTGTGTGGCCTTCTCTTGAAACATGTTGACAGAGGCTTTATTTTCTGGCTTTTGACAGATTCCCATACATTCACAGGCTTTTAATAACACATGTTAATGCTCCAATAATTTTGTGACAGGTTAGAATTACCACATGAAATATGAACCTTTAATTGGCTTGCTCGCCAAGTTATTTAGCGTGCTTCTACATTAGCTTTCTAAGTCTGAGCCAGCAGTAGAAAGATGATTGCAAGTCTATTATCTGTCCGAGAGTGCAAATATGCATGCAGCCTCCTTGGAAGACAAAAGATATTCATCATAAACATTAATCTCCGCTTTTTATGTGAAATCCACTTTTCTTAAGTGCATCATGACAAATATAAATTCCCTAGAAAAAAATGGAGTAATGTAATCTCTTTGCAACACATTACACTGTCATGTGGAGTTTTAACGCTTTAAGCAAGCTTCTGTGCATACACATGCATTTTAATTGTACTTGTTTTTTGGTTTGTTCAGGCATACAGGGCCACATGCATGTCTATGATTCTGTATGCATAGTAGTAGCGGTACTGTAGCATTTTAAGCACACATGATTTTACTGGCATAAAGTGCAAGCTGGACAAGTTTACTACATTTGCTGATGATAGTAAGAAAGCTACTTAAACACATTGCTCTAGTGCCTTTGTGTCAATTATAGCAGGAAAAGCACGTTTAACTGTATTAAAATGATCTTAAAAAGCACCTAGTTGGACATCATTAGACATCTGGTAGGCTACAGACCAGATGTCAAATGGTGGGGATGGATTTTGGTAAATGTGCATATCAGTTTGAATGGTGCCTTTTGAATCCTCACAACTCTGCCACATAGCCTAACTACCATCTCTAATGCCAGTTCGACCGGCTCCTGCTGGTCCTACAGTGTTAAGTTGCTGCCAGGCTGAGCCACCGATTGCCCATCTGCTCCATCGGGGAGAATTCTCACTCCATCTATTTGACTTGTTTCGAGCTTGGCTGTGGAAAGCTCATTAGCTTTGCAAAGTGAGAAATAGAGAGATTTTAAAGAGGACATACACAGATGTGAACTGAAGTGTTTGCATATTTAAAAAAAAAAAAAAAAACACTTTAGAATGGAAAAATGTGGGGAAGTCTTTGTTACCGGAGACATGGGCAGATAGAATTTGAATAAATAAAGAGGCGGTCAGCTTCCCACTTCTTTTTTATGGGTCACTTTAAAAATTCATTACAATTACCAGCAGAGATTGATGTCGGAGCGACATTCCTACAACCAACATGTGACCCTTAAAATCCAGACACACCCATTTCCTGTGTTTTTGTGTATCTGATTGAGTTTGTGTGTGGGCATGTTCAAGAGTGCATGTATAAGCATCTGTGTGCACTTGTATATGTGTGTGTGGGTTCATATTTATGAAACAAGGTTTGGCCCGTCATACCGTGGGAGTTAGCAGGTCATCTTCCCTTGCCATTAATCACTTCCGACAGCTCATAAGTATCCAATCTGCATGTGAAAGAACTGCATGTATTTGCATGTGTGTATTTGACTGACAGTGTGTGGTTGCGGTATACCTTCAAGATTCCCCTGTGGCTGCTTATTGAATTAGAGACGGACTCTAACACGCAATATTAACGCACCACTGGTGGCATTTCTAATGCAGTTATAAATTTTCAGCTTATTAGGGGAGTTCTGCATGGGGCTGATGTTGTGATAATAGGGACCCAATGTGGTTAATAAAATAAAATCACAGTTAATGAAGCATAAAATGTTTTTCACTGAAAAGTAGTAGGTTTGAATCATTCTTCTTATTTTTCTTTAGAATGCTCACCCAAAGCATTTAGGCGTTTTTTTTTTTACCAATCACAAACTATCCGATGTTAACACAACTGCATCAAGGTTTAACGCGGGATCTGGAGGATTTGGGGGAATCATCAGTGATGAAATAGATGTTTTCTACCACAGATGGTATTTGCCAGGTGCTAAAATAACAAAGAACTCAGAGGTCACCTGAGCTGAGAGTAAATTAAGGTCACAGGAGCAGCCTTTTCTTTAATATATTTTAATTTCACAGTTACAAAAGAGGCTGCTGTGCTATTTTTCTGCTCATTCCCTGGACAGAATCAGGAATGTCAGAGTTTTTTTTTTTCCCTGTCCAGGCTGACTAAAGCTTGTTGCTTTACCGGAACATTTGAGATTTTCACATCAAATAATAGTGATTTTTCTCTTGCTTTCCACACCCAGACATGAAAGGAATAAGAGATCGTTATTTGCATTTTTATGCCTGAGTGTATTTTTCAAGTGGGAATAGAAATTCTCTGAGCGGTGTCAAGTCCCAGTGCTGCTGTGTCCTGGAGTGCATCAGACTGCCTTTTCATCTTCACCATAGCCTAAGTCCTCTGCTTTTCTTTAGCCATACCTTTAGCTCCTCAAGAGCAACCTCTCTCTTTGATACTAATTTCTTCAATTCCTCATTATGTTATGCCCATTTTTAAAGCACTAAATTCTGTGTATGTTTTCTTCCAGTACTTCAGAGTTGGATTACAAGAGTTTGTAAAGTTTAGAAAAACAGCTCTCTAACAGTTGGTGAGAGTGAAAACGACGGCTAGTGTTGTTGTTTCTTCTCCTGCTGTGCTCTCTGCTGTTCAGCCCCGTCACCTCGCTTTTTGTCTTTGCAGCCGTGTAGTAGCATTCCCTTTGCCATGCTAAGCTTGTATGGCACATCTGCACGGATTCTCAAATTATGGGTGGTTACAAATACTCAGAGTTTTTGGGGGTTTTTGTTCTCTTAATCTGCAACAAAATTGGACAGTTAGAGCCAAACCTTTTGCCTTGGCTGCCTTGGATGTGGCAGTAAATATGTGTCACGTATTCGTGGGTAAATTGCTCTGAAGTGGAACACTTTTGTGTTAGAAGGAGTTAAAAAGTGAGAAAGATGTATAGGTATGTCACTGAGGGCCACATAAGGCCAGCACAGCAACAATTTCATCTGCTCTGTATGTCAGCAGTGAAGACTGGATGCAGAATCGGTCTTGCCCTGGCAAACAGGATCACAATAATCATAGACAGTCATGTGTGTTTATGTGAGTTTCCTTGTGTGATTATGTGTTAGGATATGCACAGGAGTAAATTATGGCCACTATGCAGAGAAGTGTAGGTGATTGGAGAACAATACTATTGGTGGGTGATTAAATCCCATTACCAGCAGCTCCGTCGCATGGTTAAAGGCTGAACACCTCATAAATCTGACACATTAGGACCACACACCGCATGTACTTGCACGTAATGACACAATATGTTGTCATGAGAAAAACTGTAAATTATGTTGCTTTGATGACTATTTACTTTGAAGTTGAAGATGATGTTGCCATTCTTGTTTTGGGATAAAAAACCTTGGGATATCCCACTGGGTGCACAAATCAATGCATGGAGCTCAGTGTAAAAACAAGTGGTTGTTTTCCTGTAGCTTTTTAACCGACAGCAATGATAAGTAGGTTTGTTTGTACCACAGCACAAACATACAGCTCAGTATAAATTTTATGCAGTGATACAAATGAAGCTACGCACAAATACACACGCACGTGCGCGCTGCACGCGCGCGCGCACACACACACGCACGCACAAACACACACATGCACACGCACGCACACACACACACACACACACACACACATGCACACACACATGCACGCACACACACACAGCTGGCCTAATCAAACAGAAACATTTATGATGCTGTCAACATTGTGTATATTTATGAATACAATCTGTGAGGTCAGATTTATTAACGTCAGCAATGGGTGGCATTATTTCTTTTCATATAATTAATTTTCAATCACACACATTTTTTTGCTTATTGATTTGCACATTGATTCTGGGGATATTAAAGCCTCAGCGTTATTAATCATTGCTGATTATACTACAGTAAAGTGAGTTATAATAGCAGAGAGGAGATTGTGTTTTGCAGGTTATACATAGCAGAGTCCAACCACCAAAGCCCTGCAGCTTACAGCACATCTTTCTAAACAGATGGGAGGGTACATACATATTTAAACTGGCTGAATGTGTGTGGCCTCAATGCTAAAGTGACCTACTGTTGCACAATTATGACAAATACTTAGCTCTCTGGCAAATGCATATGCCTGTTTGCAGCACAGTTTGGGCACGTCTTAGATGACACTACAAAGTCGGCTACAGTAAATAATTAAACTGCTCCGAATGTCTGTACAATGATTGATGAGTCTCGTGGTGTCCTGCCCTTGTCCTTTGTGATATAAAGCAAAGATTGTGTGACATGATGTCATTTCATCTGCGCAATCATAGCTCGACACAGATGCTCATTAATAAGGATTGTCAGCTCGCAGGGAGAGAGGAAAGAAGATGGTTGAGAACAAAAATGATAGAGTAAAGGATGGAGGAAGGGTAAATGTGAAGCACTGAAAGCAGAAAAAGATAAATGGTGAATGTTTGTGGATTAAAAACCACATGAAAAAAATGGCATGAGATCAAAAAAGTGGAGGAACAAATGAAAGCAAAGGGAAAAAATTGAGACGCTGGCAAACATGAGTGTTCAGTTCAAAAATATTTAATATTCCCTACAGATAAGCAGAAAAGTGCTGCACACACAGGCAGGATTTGTCCAAAACGGTAAAGGTTTTTTTTGTTTGTTTGTTTGTTTTAAATAGAGCAGTCAGTTAAATGGGTGGATGAAGACTAGATATTCACAAAGGGCTGGTTAGGCAATGGGACACAGGTGGAAACAATTAAGTCAGGGTTAGTAATCAGAGGTCTGTACTATGAAGCAGGATTTAGGCTTATGTGGGTAACTTCAGGGTTAAACCTGAAGGTGGTTCACTTCTTACTAGGGTATATCGCCATGGGAAGTGCAGGTTCAACCCACTAAGCGTGTAATAATAGACACGCTGATCCGCTTTGTAGATTTCAAGCTCTGTCTGTCCTGGGCATGAAATGGACACACATGCTTAAGTTGCAGCAACTTGGAGTGTTTTTCCCTGAGCATCAGTGATAAATATGCCTGTAGATTCTTAGACACAACTTTATGCTGTGAGTTTTTATCCTCCCGCCCGATGTAAAGCGGGAAAATATTGTCGTCATACCATCTGTCCATCCATCTGTCCTTCCACTTGTTTTACCTTTCCAGTCTATAGACTTCAAAACACATACAGGTGCTGGTCATAAAATTAGAATACCATTTCAGTAATTCCATTCAAAAAGTGAAACTTGTATATTACACTGCTCAGAAAACTAAAGGAACACTTAAACAACACAAGATAGGAGAAAACAGGACACAGATGAGACAAGGGGAAGTAGACTTGACATGGAGAACACAGGGGAATGAATTAT
>JAMQGT020009402.1:0-24951 GCA_024447675.2 Pterophyllum scalare | reverse complement strand
AATGAAAGAATGAATCAGAGTGTCAGCCAGTTGGTTCAGGTGCAGCAGGCGTCAGAGACAGAGAAAACCTGCCAGCGAGCTGGTAGTTACCATAGTAACTGACTCAGAGTTAAATTTAACTCTCGCCCTGGAACAGAAAACCTGGAGTTTCCTTCATTTAACAAAGTGGCAACTTTGAATGACCAGCAGATACCTGGTTAGTTTACCTATACACACTCCATCAGACTATGTGCAAATGGAACAAATTTTAAACCACTGTTACTTTCCACATAAGCAATCAACAAACAAAAATCAATCCAAGTACAACATACACTATACTGCCAAAAGTATTCACTTGTCTGCCTTCTACTTGAACTTGAGTTACATCCCATTCTTAATCCATAGGATTTAATATGATGTCGGCCCACCCTTTGCAGCAGTGATGGCTGCAAATCTTCTGTGAAGGCTTTCCACAGGTTTAGGAGTGTTTATGGGAATTTTTGAGCATTCTTACAGAAGCACATTTGTGAGGTCAGACACTGATGTTGGATGAGAAGGCCTGGCTCACAGTCTCCGCTCTAATTCATTCCAAAGGTGTTCTGTCAGGTTGAGGTCAGGACTCTTGTGCAGGCCAGTCAGGTTCTTCCACACCAAACTCGCTCATCCATGTCTTTGTGGACCTGCTTTATGCACTGGTGTGACATTGTTGGAACAGGAAGGGCTCATCCCCAAACTGTTCCCACAAAGTTGGGAGCATGAAATTGTCCAAAATGTCTTGGTATGCTGAAACATTGAGTTCCTTTCACTTGAACTAAGGGGCCGAGCCCAACTCCTGAAAAACAACCCCACACCATAATCCCCCCTCCACCAAACTTTACACTTGGCACAGTGCAGTCAGAAAAGTACTGTTCTCCTGACAACCACCAAACCCAGAACTGCCTGTTGGATTGCCAGAACGAGAAGCATGATTCATCACTCCACAGAACACGTGTCCACTGCTCTACAGTCCAGTGGCGGTGTGCTTTGCACCACTGCATCAAACACTTTGCATTGTGCTTGGTGATGTAAGGCTTGGATGCAGCTGCTCCGCTATGGAAACCCATTCCATGAAGCTCTCTACAGAATGTTCTCGAGATAATCTGAAAGCCACATGAAGTTTGGAGGTCTGTAGCAATTGACTCTGCAGAAACCTGCATCTGCTGATGCCACTCTGTGATTTTATCAAGAGGGCTACTGGAATGCAATTTTATGTATAGGTGAGATCCAAGTATAACTTTTTGCTTTCAATGAAAGAAAGGAAAATGCTGCATCTTAGCATAAGAACCTCATCCAATCAGTGAAATATGGTGGTCACAAGGTTTGGCCTTGTTTGGGCCTGTTTCTCTGTATCTGTTTCAAGATGGCTCACCATTGGTGACTGAGCAATGAATTCTGAATTATACCAAACAGAAAATATCAGGAGATCTGTCTGTGAACTGAATCATGCAGCAAGACAACCCTCAGCACATAAGTCATCCTGCCGAAAAATGGTCATATGAAAGGGAAGATAACTGTTTTGGAATAGCCAAGTCAAAGTGCTGCCTTTGGTCCAACAGCAATGTTTTGAAAGCACCTGAAGTGAGCAGTTCAAGTGAAGGAACTCCCCAACATCTCAGAGTTGAAGATGCTGTACCTGGGAATGGGATAAAATTCCTCAACAGCTACCTGAAAAGGTTGTTTGCAGTTTTGGCTACACAAGGGGGATCACACCAGATCCTCAGAGCAAAGGTCCTCACACCTTTAACCCTCGGAGATCTGTAACATCAGATAGTATTCATAAAAAAAATTAAGAGTCTCACATTTTACTTGACTTTGCTTTACTGGCTTCTCTACTGAGTCTTCTATCCTAACCTCCATTCAGAAGTCTGCCAAAGAACATCACAGGGGTCATTTGCATATTAGCTAAACAACACAGTTTTGGAAACTAGCAGATGTCACCTTTCAAATCTAGTCTCTTACATGTATTTTGCAATTTATTATAAGACCTCCATTTGGGTTGACATATAAGCAGAAATTCCATGTAGATGTGAACCAAACTGTAACCCTAACTCCAACCCCAAAGAGGTCATTGTCAGAGGTTCAGGACTATTTTAATGTCTGTAAATCCATTTATCCCAGTTTAATCTCAGTGTGTCTGACCTTCATGTCGTCCAGCACCACGCGGTCTCCCAGCTTCAGCCCCAGTGCGGCCAGCATCAGGTTTCCTGGGATGTTGTCGTAGTTGGGCAGTGTGGCTCTGGGAAGGTTGCAGCTCAGAGGAACAGCATCCAGCAGAAGCTGCTTCAGCTCTTTGGCCACCATTGCTGCCTCCGCCTTGTCCAGGCTCATGTCCATTGGGTCTGGAACCACCTCTGCTGGAACCTGACCCTTATCATTCTGCAGAGACCAGTCCAAAAGTCAAAATTTTAGACAATAAACCACCATTATGGGTCTCTGGATTTCAACTTTAAAGGGAAATCAACTCCAAATAAATTTTTCCTGTCCATCTAAGTTATCTAGGAGTAATTGTCCAGTGTCAGAGATATTCACTGTCAAAAAACTGTTTCCATCCTGGGATCTGTAACAGTGTCAAAGAGAATACTGACAGCTTAACTCTAACTTTAACTCCATCCACCTACAGTTCAAACTGTCTCAGAATGAAGTGAGGGTCTAATGACCTGGATAAGGTAAAGGAGAATTATTCTGAAAGGAGAATTATTCTGCGAATTATGGAAAGTTCATGAATAAAAAAATATGGAGCTGGAGATGAGTCCCCAACAATATATAAGGAAAGGTGTTCTTACCCGGACGGTGGGGTTGGCGCCGTGCTCCAGGAGACATTTGACTGCACCCAGGCAGAGGTTGGAGGCAGCAATGTGGAGAGCTGTACCGTAGTGGAAATCACTGCATGTGGAGTTTAGGACTGTAAAGAACACAGAAGACGAATCTAACCTCCACTCATGTGATCTTCAAGATGATCACTAATACCGTGCTTAGTGTAGAAATTACCTCTGGGTTTGGTTGCTTTGAGCAGAACTCGGATCAGCTCTGGAACGTCAAAGTAGGCAGCATAGTGCAGGGCGTTCATGTTGGTCCAGCGGCTCCTCAGACACACGTCGGCGCCCAGGGAGATCAGCTGAGTGGTGAGACGCAGCGCTGCCGCCGGGTCGCCTGCACACACAACGAGGACGAAACTAAGATGTGCTCCAGCTGAAAATCAGCAGAGGAGCAGAATCCACCGATGTCGTCCACCCCAGTACAGATCCAGCAAGATGCCCTGTACAACAACTTGGAGCCATGTGAAGAACCGAAGTTGGTCTTATTTCCAGTCGTTACATAAGAGTTTCTCTTAGATGCATTTTGATTGGATGTATTAGAGTGATGTCAGACCTGAAAGAAGGATCCAGCCTCTGTTCCACTTCCTGAACTTTGTCTATATTTTCCTGTTAATGTGGAGATCTTTCTTCTGCATCAAGGGTCAAAGAATTTCTGATTTTGGACTTGATATTCTTGGCCTATATCAGTGTTTAATATGTCCATTTATTTCTTCTTTGGGGACACAAAGGCAAAGAAATCTTGATGATTAATAGAGATGCACCTGCTGATTCAGATAATCTTATCAGCATAAGAACTATATCTGACAGCATACACAAACAAAAATGCAAAATATTATTTTCACAATAAAGGAAATTATTAAACTTAATTTCCCAGAAATTGTTACAGGATCTTCTCATACTACACTACTGGAAAGAGGTAAAAACAATTAACTGAAAATGAGCTGCTATAGGCCTATACCCACCTTTAAATGACATATATTTCTCCTTACCAGGGTTATTATAGTTAACGAAAACGAACGAAATAACGAAAACTGAAATTGAAAAAACATTGTCATTAACTGAAATAAATAAAAACTAAAACTGAAAGGGAAAAAACAATAACTAACTAAAACTGAATTGTGAGTTTACAAAACTAACTAAAACTAACTGAAATTATAGATATTGTCTTTTTTTTTTAAAGTCTTGTGGATTGATATGAAATCATTTTTCCGCTCTCCGAGTTTAAGCTCGGAGCGCCATCGGGCAACTGTGTGCGTGCGTGCGCATGTGCGTGCACGCGCACTCCGCGCTGCTCCTCACAGTAATGGCAGCGGTCTGCAGAGAAAGCAGCAGAGTCCCATATGGAGTTTTTTTTTACTACGATAGCACAGATAGCAGCGAGTGTGTTGTTGTGGATGATGAAAAATGTGCGGAGCACTCCTCAGTCAGGAAAAACAGCAACATCAAAGTCCACCCGAGAAGCGCACACAGGGCAGCTACGGAAACCGCATAAATGTGGACACGAGGTCGGCCACTTCCGTAGGTTGTGTACAGAGGCTGCAAAGACCCTGCAAGTCTAATTAGGAGCGTCTAACCAAGCTAGCTCCAAAACAGAAGCAGCTTCAAGTGGAGAACATCAGGATGCAGCTGGATTTGACCTTTGACTCCTTCAAAGAGTTTGTTTTTGTCAAACACCACATGTAGGTGTTGTTAATCTGCTGCACTGATGCTGAACTTTATTGGAGTTTATTGTAGAATTTATTGAGTTTTGGAGTTCATATTTTTCTTTGTTTCTCCCTGTTGATGTTCATGTGTGTCCTTAATGTTACACACATTTAGCATGTAGTGCTGCTGTCTGTGAACAGTTGGTTGTTGAATATATTTCTTTAAAGGGTCTTTTTAAAGGGTACCTGATTAAGTATAAAAATGCTAAAACTAATACTGAAACTAACTAAAACTAAGCATAAAACCAAAAATAAAAACTAATAAAAACGAGCAAAACCACTCTGAAAACTAATTAAAACTAACTGAATTAGAGAAAAAAAGTAAAAACTAACTAAAACTAAACTATAATGTAAAATCCAAAACTATTATAACCCTGCTCCTTACCAGACAAAAACAAGTGCAACACATTTATACAACAAAACAAATGTCAGGTACTTAGATCCAGTATGTTTAGAACTTCACCGGACATCAACTTTTTTCTCTTTTTTACTCGTCTTCCTAATTTTTCTCATAACTGCTTTGATCTTTTGCTCATACCGAGGCTGCTAGGTTCTGAGTTCTGGATAACATTAGCATTACCCACTATGCCTTTGTTAGCTTCCTTGAAGTAAGGATGAGGGTGAGTTAAGCATCTCATTAGGTTTGTAGGCCACAGCCCCACACTAATCTAAGTGTGTGTCTGAGTGTGCGAGAACTATTTGAATGCGCTGCTGTGCACGTGTTGCACTTATATAAAACGCACCAGCTTGTAATCGGCTAGCAAAAGTTCTGGTCGGTGACTGGCCAATCAGTGCATCTATTGACCGATGTATCAGTGCAGCCCAAATCAATATAAAACGAAGTAACTTACCAACTCCATGAGCTCCAGCCTTACAGCTGTAGTGAAGCAGCGTCATGTCTGTCAAACCGTCACGGTCATTCACATGGCAGCCACGCTTCAGGAGCTGAGGCCGAGAACAGACAGTTACGGGAAACATAATCAGCAGAGACTTTATGGCTATAAAACTATGTTTAGGATGTTTTATTTAACATTAGTCTGAAGAAAATACACAATTAGACAGATTTCACTCCCACATGTCATGCTACATTCCTATACTGTTCAATCCTTTGAGTTCTCTCTCCTGGCCGGCAGCCTACAGTCAGACTCACTGGCTGCTTTGTTGTCCCTGATCTGTTGCTGTGACGCTCTCTCCTTGTTTTTCTTCCTCCAGGCTGAGTCAGCTTCATGCTGAGTCATGGTGAAGCCTCACTGACTTTCCATCTCTCCCCCTCCCTCTGCACCACTTGCTCTGCCTCTCTCTTCCATGGAGCCATTTTAACCGGGTCACTATCACATTGTTTCTGTGTGCACCACTGCTGTCGGTAGTTACCATCAAGTTCATCATTAAAGAAAGTCAAAATACTGTACCGATAGGCTCTCTATTTCCCCTCCATAACAACTGTGTGAGGGTTGAATCCTTTTAAAACTCACCTGAATGGATGTTCCATCATCCATCTATTTGTTTGGGTGAAAGTTGGTGGATGGGCCCGACACAAACAGCTTTTGCTGCTATTGGTTTCCTTTGGAGCACTTTTAATGCAATGATCTAATATGGCTGGCTGTGGGGCAGATACAGTCCGAGCTTTTCTAGCATGTTATTTAGCGACAATTAGACGGTATCTGTGCATGGCTCGCTAAGGTAGCTAATAACTTGCCACAGTAGCCTCGTCACTTTTGAAACCAATGAATGACATCACATTGACTACATCCATCTTTTATATACAGCCTGTGGTCTTGATTAATAAAAAAGCAGTTGTAGCATCTTTTAAAGAAGCCCAGCGCTAACACTGGAGTCTGTGTTGATACACGGGACGAATGCTGATGCTGACGTCCACATTCTTCATTTCTCAAGCAAATTACTCCTTTATTAGCTCGGCCGTTTTGAGGAAAGAGTTGCACTGTTGTGTCTGCATTGGTGTTGGCGGCATCTGTTCCACAAAAACTTTAACATTGGCCACAACTCGAGAACGATGTCACGTAGGATGCTCAAATTCACACCACAGATGCATACTGTTCAAGCTAGACCCATCAAACCTCACACACGTGTTTACTGACTTTACTAAGACAGCACTGTGATCTAAAGTTTATCTGTCTGCGCGTGAGGAGCCACAGGAGCTACGCCTACACACCACAGGTAATGAAATCGAAATGCACATATAGAGATGGCTCGTGCAGAAAGCATGAAAAACTTCTTCAAATGGAACAGAAACCAACCTGTTATCTGATATCCAGTCCAGCTCAATAAATTAATAGTTCCAGTCCCGTATTTGATTTACCTTTGTGCCTTTAACAGGAGGAACAACTTTGAAATCAGCATCCAGCCTTTGCTGTTACAGGCCTGGTAGGAGCTCCATGGCGCTCAGTGACACTTCATTGTTCTTTATCTCTCTGTGTGCGTGCATGTGCATTCAGAGGGCTGAATTTGGGTCAATGTGACAATGACAACTGAGTCAATTTCTGGCGACAAGCCAGTGGCACACAGAGAACTGTAGCAGGCTGTATAGACGTGTTGTTAGTTAAAGACAAGCTGCAGCACTGCTGTTTTAAAAGCATCTTAATCTTCAGTGTTTCCCCCACAGACTGTTTATAAAAGAGACAAAGCGGCACGCCCCAAAATTTAAGCCTTCATGAAATCCAAATGGATTAGATATGCATACAGTTGTGTTATACAGACCAAATTAATTTTTTGTATCAGGCTGTAAACATGTTTATTTCTGCTGTAAGTTGAACATGTAATCACAGGAGTCTGTGAGGACTGACTCCCTGCTGGAGCATCAAGTGGACTGAAAGGAACTGCAGGTTCTCTCACTTTAGTGTGGGCCTCATTAATCATTTAGAACTTTCTTGTTTGGTGTTCGCACCTCGTTGCCGATGATGTCAATCTTGTGCTGCACCTGGGGAACCCACTGACGCACGATGGCAAACAGCTCAGGAACGGTGGTTTGAGGATTCATGAGGATCTCCAAGCAGGCCGGGTCATTTGGGTCGAAGAAGGTGAACGCTGGAGACATACAGGAAAAAGTCAGAGATAAACTTAAAGAGACAACAAATAACTGTAAGAGACAAAGAAAGGTAAAAGAAGAGGGGAAAGCAGGAAGGAGATCGTTCCATACGGTGACACCAAGAAGTTTCTGTCACCATCATCAAATCAGAAAGAACCTGCGAGCGCTGCAGTTTCTCTTCCTGCAGGCTCTGCAGTCTCAGCTCTGAGGTGGGTTTCATTTCACTGCAATCTGCTTCACTTCGACTCGCTGTCAACAGCTCTGGAGTGACTAAGAGAGCCATTCCACTTCCTAATGCCGCTGTGAAGAAATTAGCTGCATTTCAGCTTGAGGTACAGCAGGGGGTGCTCACGAACTCGTCCTCAATGAATCGGAGTGAAAGACCATCTAAAACAATTATTTAAACACATAAAGCCCTCATTTTATTGCAATTAAACACTAATGTCTGATTTTGTCCATGCATCCTGCTAATTCATGCTGACTGGTCAGTTAAGGACGGCCTCCCTCGACGGCCCCGTCTCCAAACTATAGTCAGATGTTAGAACCTAAATCCCCAACAGAAGCTTCCACGAGTGTAGAAGAAGCAGCTGGTTCTGGTGGTTGAAGGTGACGCTGCCAGGAGGCTGCTACGAATTATCTGCTGCTGCTCACGTCATGCCCCAAATCAAAATGGAGGCATAAAGTTGCACGCGGCGCTGTAACGTCCCTAATACTCAGATTTTATTTTACTACCAATGAAACATGTAAAAAACAAACAAACAAAAAAACGATAAATTGAACTAAATCTGTTGTCTCAAACCCGCTGGTCAAAAACAGGATCAATATTTGCAGAAGCGAAAGGGTTACCCCGCAACATTTATTTTTCTACAGCTCCAAAGGGACCTATTCATTCTGCTCAAGAGCGCCCCATAGAGAACGGGAAGGAGGATTTAAAGCACTGAATTGTGCTTTGGTCTAGAATCAGGTTTAAATTATTATTTGAAACATCCGTTCTCTCTTATTCACTGAGCATTCTCTGGTGAGCGCCCTCTGTGCGCTGGTTGTTGAACCACAGCTCCTTGCGGAACGATGACTGGCTGTTCACTGTTGGAATAACAGATTCAGGAGTTCTGAGTGAGCCTGATGAACACCAACAAGCCTCAAATCAATACAGCAGCTGGGTCAGTTGATCAGCAGTACAGACTGTAAGTACTGACAGTGAACTGTGACTCCAGATTCTGTAGTTACCTCTGAATCTGTAGCGGGGATATAAGACAGTATGACTCTGTGTGTTTAAGGTATTTATCAGTATGAATTTAAGGCGGTATGATGTACCATAGTCTTTGGGCAGTGGTGCCTGGGCGGACGGGTGCACCATGGCTCGGCGGCGCGGCTCGTGAACCGGACTCTGGTACTCGGACACGGACACGGGCTCTGGCTCCGGTTCGGCCGGAGCCTCCTCCTCTTCCTCCCGCTCCTCTCTCTCCTCCCGCTCCTCCTCCTGCTGCTCGTCTTCCTCGTCCTCCTCCACTTCTGTCCTCTCCTCCTGCTCCCTCTCCTCCTCTAGCTCATACTCCTCCTCTTCTTCCTCGTCTTCCTCCTCCTCTCCTTCCTCCTCCTCCTCTTCTTCAGTCAGCGCCTCCTCTTCCTCTTTCTGGACCCTCCCTCCTCCTGCTCCTCCCGGTCATGCCTCTCCTTCTCCTGCACCTCCAGGTTCTCCTCTTTTGTCATGATGAAGGATTCTGCAGCCTGTCAGGGAGAAGTAAACAGATTTTAATGAGCTCAAATATTTTTATTCCTTATTTTGCTCTTTAAGCAACATTTTCCTCACATTTTTAAGCAGGGATTATGGACATTGGGACATTAGAAAGTTGGACATTAGGGCCAAAAACCAAACAAGACAAACAAATAGTAATAACAGTAAAAACAATACACAACAAAACTGTGTGTTTTGAAGGAAGTCCCTGATTCAGGATGCCTTATTTGCTCGGGCAGGTTATTCCAAAGCCCTGCAGAGGGGTCCCAGCAGTGAAATTTCATATCTTTGGAACAGCAAAAAGCTCCTGTTTGTAATGAAGTCTCCACTGATACGAGCCACAGCA
This sequence comes from Pterophyllum scalare, assembly GCA_024447675.2. Lineage (NCBI taxonomy): Eukaryota > Metazoa > Chordata > Actinopteri > Cichliformes > Cichlidae > Pterophyllum > Pterophyllum scalare. The sequence goes on along the minus strand of JAMQGT020009402.1, from coordinate 15,290 downwards.
CAGCGGCTGGTCAGCGCCGCTGTTTTCCACACTGACCAAACCATTAGAGTCAGACGAGCATCAATGCTGTACACTGCTGTTTCCGTCCAGTTTGACTGACTTTCTTTAAGAAACAGACTTCATGACTTTGCTCTTTCCACTTTCCTCCTTTTCCTTGTTCACTGCTTTTTCGTATATTTTGGCCCAGTCAGACTGCTTGGCCTTCAGTGTTTCTGACTCAATGACCAAATGAAATTTTCTTTTGCTTCAATCCTCCAGAATTGCACCAAATAAATGCTGGTAGACAAAGGAGTGCAACCTGGTGCAATAAAGACCCTCAACCCTTTGTTAAGAGTCTTCATTTTGAGTCACCAGGACATATTACTTTTAACTGAGCTGCTTCCTTTCCTTTCCTTTCCTTTCCTTTCCTTTCCTTTCCTTGCCTGCAGATAGAGGCTCTGTCTTTGGAACTTAAAATGATTGTGTATTGTTGCACATATGACACCTTGGTTTAACCTAATAGTGGCATGAAGTGAACGAGACAGAGGGAGGCATAAACAGGGACACAGGTGAGACCACAGCAACCAGAACACAAGACATAACTCATCACTACAAACCATAAAGTAGAAACAACAAGAGAGTCAACAAGATTCACAAAACTAAAAGTTATCCTTGGAAGGACATCAAAGTTACACAGGAACCAAAGAATCAAAACACACCACACACACATAAAGACGGGAAATCCAAACTTAATCCGGCGATAAACTAAAAACAGAAAACCCCAAAGCACCTCAAATATATATATCCAAGAAATCACAAAGCAGATCTCAGTGACTCTGAAGGACCAGAAGGTGTTAAGAGATCAGCAAGATCCAATGGGAGAAACCCAGGGACTTAAAGACAGAAAATCGAATCTTAAAATCAATCCGAAAACACACAGGAAGCCAGTGAAGGGAGGCCAGAACAGGGGAGATGTTCTGGTAAGAAGGCGAGCAGCAGTGTGAAAGAGAGGCCTGGCTAACACCAACATTACAGCAGTCAAGCTGAATTGTAATGAAAGCGTGTTTGATGGTCTCAAAGTTATTAAAAGAAGGGCTCGACCTGAGAAAGAAGCCTGAGTTGGTAAAAATCTGAATTCACAGCAGAATTAATCTGTTCGTCTGGTTTTGAGTAACAGTCCATTTTCACACCCAGATTATTTACAACGGGCTTACCGTAAAGATCCAGTGGGCCCAGGTCCAATTTTGGAGCACTGCTGGAACGACTGGGTCTAACTATCATGACCTCAATGTTGCTCTCATTAAAGTTTAAAAGATTTAAGGTCATCCAGGCTTTAATGTCATCGAAACAATCTAATAACACAATACTGAGCTACCACAGATTTGGATGTTTTAATCAAAATATTGCATCCTTTATGGTTACTGGTTATTGTTAAATTACTGTGCTATTATCAAAAAGTTCTGTTTGACCGTTATTACCCCCTCTGTTCTGGTCTGTTACAGAAGACTAACATGGCTCGGGTAAACCAGACTATTGCCTATTTATTCCTTTTTATTTCCTTATTTATTACTTTAATGTTATGAAATTATTATCCCACTACCACCATGTTAAGTTACTGAGCTGTATTACAAAGTGCCTCGAACAGCTTTTTCTGCTTTGCATGTTTCTGCTGCAGTATGACTTCAAACAGACTAAAGTAATGATTCAGTTTGTTGCCAGTAACGCAACATTTCACCGCTTTGTCGTGATGGGACTCGAACCGTTCCCGGTTTGAACCACCGCACAGCTCCAGCACGAGGGCGTGGCTGTGATGCAGCTGAAACCAGCTGAGCCCGGTTTGGTTTGTTTTCCTTCCAGCATCTCACCGCCATGCTTGTTGTCTCTGTTTCCATTCAGCATCAAAACACAGGCACTAAGTATAAATCCAGAGAGAGCGAGCGTGTGTGTGTGTGTGTGTGTGAATGTAAGAGACAGAGGAAACGAGCTGAAAGCAGGCTAATTGACCCACTGCACTGATAATAGCAGTGGCTAAAAGGGCAAATGCTAACCCTCCCTGCCCATCATTAGGTGTTGACTGGATTAAATCCACTTTAGCAAATGGGCACGGTGCTGAAATCCACCCGACTGCATCTCAATCCATCACTGAGCCATCCGTTCCTCCCTGAGTCAGCATCGTTCACAGTGTGCTGCGTTTAACTTTAGGCTTTTTTAATACCTTAAACCACTGGAAGAAAACAGCACTGGTAATTTTCCAGTTTAACTCCCAGTTTACCTCTGTACCCTTCTCTGTCCCAGTGCCAATAGTTAACAGCTACTCTCCTCTAAATGGTTGTTTTTTGATGTATCTAGAGTTCAGACAGATCTGGGGAAAACAGCGTTTTCTTACTAAGTACCTTGGGAATGGAATAATTTACAGAAGGACCTCAATTTAAACACGCCTCTATCTAATGGTGAATTTAAATGCATAATAATGTTTTATATTATGGGTATATCACATAGTACACGGCTGTGATTTATAGTTCATGTTGTATTTGTAGTCTGCTGCTATCTTGGCCAGGTCTCTCTTGTAAACCCGACTGCGATCTCAGTGGAAGTTTCTGGTGAAATAATGGTAATAATAAAAAATAATGTGAGCCTTTCTTTACTCTGTTTATTTGCAAAAGTTTCTGACATCATTCTGCATTACATTAACATAGCAGCTCATTTCCCCCTTCATGACAGCTGTATGGGGTGAATTATTTTTTTATTTGGATGTTGCTTTGCACTAATTAGCAGGGATGTGTGTCTGTGTGACGCTCCCATACACTCTGTGGATGCTGTGGTTCGTATTTATCTGCAGAATCTGACTTCTAAATGCAGCTTTAAAATAGTCTTTTAATGTTTCCGTAGACAGTAAGGACTTGAAAATAATAAAGCAGTCATCACACGCAGATGACAAGTGAGGCATCAGCGTGATAAACACGTCCCTCTGTGTGTCGCTTTGATTTCTCTGATTAAACTCATTATCTGTGCTTTATGTAATCTGAGCTCCCAGCTGGACACGTCAACAACAGGACGCGACCGAGGTTACACAACATGACTGTACGAGTCAGCGTGGACGCACCAACATCACAACATCCCAATGAATCTCCTAAAAACAACCTCAGCGTGCTGCTGCTGCTGCTGCTGCCCGATGTGTTAACGAAGCTCCTGTTCTCAGAGGTCTTGAGGCGACTGTTTCTGTCTTCACTTTCCCCGAATGTTTTCAAATTCCCAAATGTTCCCACACTGAAATGCCTTGATTTAAAACATGTGCTAAAAATAATTTGTTTCCCAAAATGTCAAAACCATAACCACATTTTCCCACGTTCCAAAATATCTCTCATCAGCAAAACAAACACATCTCCTGCTTTCCAAAACAGCTACAGTTCTGCAAAATATTCCCATTATACTATTTGTTTAACTCAGTCTTTCCTGGGAATATCGGCCTGGAAGGAAACAACAAAAAAACTAATTTTAAAGAATAACTGACAAACTGCACACCCACGTTCAGTTTTTCCACTAAATGTCCACACTGTCCAGAAATATTACTATTTTCCAAAGTAAGTGCATTATTTCCATGTTTCCCAGTACTCGAAAAGTATTTCCACTTTCTCCAAATCGCCCCCTCTGCTCGCAGGCCGGAGCAACATCGGTCTCTTACTGGGAATACAAAAATTCTAATAATAATATAATCAGAGAACAGCTCATTTTAAATACTATCTGAACGCTCTGACCGATATTTCTGTCGACTTGAGGCGATTATTAAATTTCTGGAATGCCATGTGATGTGAGAGGAAGGAAGGAAGGGAAGGAGGAAGGAGGGAGGGGGGAAGGAGGCCATGGCAGCTTCAGCATCCTCCTCCTCCTCCATCCAGCCTCCATTTTATATCAAACCAAACACGAAGACAAAATAGGTCCAAACCGAGCCCGAGCCTCCCCGAACACACCGGCGGAGCCGCGTTTGTGATCCTGAAGGATCAAAACGTCGGGATTCAGGCTCGGAGCGTGTTTGTGGCGATGTGCGCAGTGCAGGGCAGGATGGGAAAAACGCCCCACGGACAGACAATGAAAACACTCGACAGATCATTTCAGGCAGGCTGGACACTAAAGAAGCCTGGAATCATTTTGAAGAGACTGAACACGCTGCGAGATGATGCTGTTGATTTCGGGGTGTTGTTTTCTCCGTCCTTCCTCCTCAGCATCATCATCACCCTCACTAAAAGCACCTGATCTGCCTCCATCGTCTCATCAGCTCCAAACGATCGTAAATAAAGCTCGGCAAAAGCTAAAAGCTGCAGTTTGACGGGTTTTATTTACCTGAAAACAAGCCGCTGGTCGGTGAGTCGTTGATGAGCTCCTCTCCTTTCTGATCGCAGCTCCGCAGCACTAACCTCTGTGACGCTGCTCTCCTTCCGCCGCTGTATATAGTCCTCCCTCTCTCTCCACGCAGACAGCTCTGGTTCTTTCTGCCGAGGTCTGTCTGCCGCTCTCCACCGCCCCCTCATTTATTCCACTTCATCTTATTGCTGGTTTAAAATGAGGCTGAGGCACAAAACACTTTGAAACAGAAGAAATGTCTGAGGAGGAAAGATAAACCATTTATTTTTCTTTTTTAAAGAGACCAACTGACTCTAATAACGCCTTAATTTCTGAATAATAAATATACAGTCACCGCCGCTTTGGTACGTACACCTGTTTAGCTGCTTGTTAACACAAATCAATCATATGGCAGAAGCCCAGTGCAATTGTTCATATAGAAATGATGACGACAACCTGCTGAAGTTCAAACTGAGCATTTAAGTGACTTTGAACACGGCATGGTTGTTGGTCTGAGCATTTCAGAAACTGCCGATCGGCTGAGATTTTCCAGCACAACCATCGCTGGGGTTTACGGAGAAACAGAACACGAGATGAGCGGCAGTCCTCTGGGAGAAAATGTCTTGTTGATGCCAGAGGTCTGAGGAGAATGGTCAGACTGCTTCAAGCTGAAACGAAGACGACAGTATCTCAAATCACCACTCGTTATAACCAAGGTATGCAGAAGAGCGTCTCTGAATGCACAGCGAGTCCAACCTTGAAGCAGATGTGCTAGAGCAGCAGAAAACCACACCAGGTGCCACTCATGTCAGCTAAGAACAGGAAACCGAGGCTCCAATTCGCACTGACTCACCAAAAACTAGACAATGAAAGATTGGAAAAAACGTTTGGATATTGGATGGTGGGGTCAGACTTTGCCATGAAAGCATGGATCCAGCCTCTTTGTGTCAATGGTTGAGGCTGCTGCTGCTGGTGCAGTGATGTGGAGGAATATTGGCACACTTTGGGCCCCTTAGTGCCAAGTGAGCATCGTTTAAACCCAGCGGCCTTCCTGAGTATTGTTGCTGGCCATGTCCATCCCTTTACGACCACAGTGTACCATCTTCTGATGGCTGTTTCCAGCAGAAAAATGCTCCATGTCACAAAGGCCAGATAATCTCAAACTGGTTTCTTGAACATGACAGTGACAGTCACTAGATTTCAGTCCAACAAGCACAGATATTTCGCACAGCTTCAACACTTAGAAATATGCAAGTGGGCTCATAAATGACTTGATCAATTGAAAGCTAAAAAAAAGTCCACACTTTTTTAAATGTCCAAAAATACTCCAGAAACAATTGTACATCCCAAACTGGCATTAAATGTCCTCACAGATGTCCCGTTCCATCTTTTCCTAATATCCCTGTGCTCCACAAAACAACACAAAATGTCCCTGCATGATTTCAAAAAGTACAATTGTCACATTTGACCTCTGACCTCTCCTTCAAGGACAAGATTGAGCTGGTGGTCAAAGAGATAGCCATGCTACCCAGAGCAGGTTATTGGCAGGGCCTTCTGACCCCATGAGCATCAGAGCCATCTAATGTTGTGACAGCAGATTCCATTTGGGTTGTGTAGTGCGCCTACTACTTTCCAGCGTCTTATGCATAAAGTTTTAGCTATCTGGATGATGTAGTTGTCTATGCATCTACCTGGTCTGATCATCTTTAACTTCACTTACCTTAAACCTTGCCAACTGAAATTTTGGTAGAGCTACAGTCACATATTTAGAAAAACAAGTGGGACAAGGACAAGTGTGCACAGCAGTGTCTAAAATACAAGCATTACGCCCCTTTTTTGGGATATGTGGTTACTATAGAGGATTCTGCAGAAATTTATCTAATGTCATGGCTCCTCTCACAGGTTTAGCCCTTTGTTGGGACACCTGATTGTCAGGATGCCTTTGAGTCTGCTAAGGCATTGTTATGTAGTACGCCAGTTTTTGCACCCACCTTTAAACTTGAGCTTGATGCTGCTGCATGTGAGCACCGTGCCTCTGCGTAGCTCACCCCAGCTGGTACTTTTCTAAGAAATTCAACATCAGCTGAGCTATAACATTATTGAAAAAGAAGCCCTGGCCTGGTTGATTGCTTTGCAGTACTGAAGTGGACATTGGGTCTAGTTCTGAACCAGTTTTCACTGATCAACTGAATTCAGTTTTATTTATATAGCACCAAATCACCCTACAATAATTACAGAGAAAACCCAACGGTCAAAACGGCCCCTATGATCAAGCACTTGGCGACAGTGGGAAGGAAAAGCCCCCTTTGACATGAAAAATCCTCTGGCAGAACCAGGCTCAGGGAGGGGCTGTCATCTGCCACGACTGGTTGGGGCTGAGGAGAGGGAGACAAGACAAAAGACACACTGTGGAAGAGAGCCAGAGATTAATAATAACTAATGATTAAATGCAGAGTGGGGTATAAACAGAGTAAAAAGAGGTGAATGAACAAGAAACATTATGGGAACCCCCCAGAAGCCTATTGCAGCATAACTAAGGGATAGTTTGGGTTCACCTGATCCAGCCCTAACTATAAGCTTTATCCAAAAGGAAAATTTTAAGCCTAATCTAGGATCATAACCCATTAGTGTTTCTCTCTCAGATGCAAAACTCAAACCATACATTCATACGCATGGTCCCTTATTCTGCAGGATTTTAACCTGCATATTTATCATAAAAGAGGCACTGAAAATGTAAACGCAGATCCTTTGTTCAGGTGTTTGAATTAAACATGATAGATGGATGTTTAAACCATTACTTAGAAAGCCATTGTCATGGTCCTTTTGTCATGTCCCTGGCCTCCTGTGGTTTTGTATTGAGTATTATTCCCAGTGTTGTGACTAGTCTGCATCTCTGTCCCGTGTCTGTGTTTCTCTTTGTCTGTTTCCCCATGTCTTGATCCCTGTTTAGTTCCCTCTGTATGCCAGTCCTCCATGGTGTTTAGTCTGCATGTACCATGTTGGGTTACTTCCTGTTTTATTTTGACAGTCTCAAGTTCCCTGTAGTTTGTGATGGGCAAAGCGAGGCTTTGTGAAACACTGAAGCGTTCGAAGCATTTGTGGCGGAATTGTATCGTATGGTGTTATTATTGTAGCAAAACTTCCGTGTGTCCGTAACTGAATTTGCGTGTGTGCAATGCGATCTGTGTGGAAATTTTTCTGTGCGTATCCCGATCCGTGTCCGTATTGGGATTTGTGTGTGTGTGTGTATTTACGCACACGGACACAAGGAAGATTTGCTACAATAATAGCCCCATAGATTACACTCTGCAGAAATTTCCCAACACCGACATAAAACTGCTGAGGGGAGCCGCCAGGAACAAGCTTAATATCAAAATCAAGAATTTCCAAAATATTCAGTAAGTTTGTGTATTTAACATTTCTTTCAACAGTGGACACACACGCACACATTCACTTTGCATGCAATATTGTTGTTGTTGTGTTTCTTTTGTTGTTGTTTTTTGCAATTAATAGTGAATATCTGTCACTCCTCCTGTTCCTCTTTCTTACACACACAGAGTTGGAGCTGGACCTGCCATCCCAGGAAATGACTGAATTACATTTCTTAATAAAAATATAAATTATATAAAGATTTAATGATTCTCCTGGTTTTGATTACTCTTATGCTACTTTGTTGATAGCTAGATGGAAGTATGAAGTAGGATTTTTAATTACATTTGTTATTGCATTAGAATGAGCCTATTCACTGTTTGATGTATGCATTATTGCACTACAGTTTTGTGTAACAGCTTAATGGAGATATAGATTTAATTAAGAAAACCATAGTTTCTAAAAACCATGGCAAAGTCATGGTTTGGAAAAACCATGGTAAAATAAAATCATTGTAAAAATCATAGTAAAATAAAAACCATGGTAAGAACCATGATTTATTACTATGGTTTTATCACGGTTTAAATATAGTTAAACCGTGATAAAACCATAGTAATAAACCATGGTTATTTAACCACAGTAAAACCATGGTTCATTTGACAACAGTGGTGAAACCAAACATGTAAACTGAAAGCTAAAAATGTTACCAATACAAGTCAAATTCCAGTTCTGGAAAACCTTGAGAATCATAAATAATGACACTTTTGAATCAAATGTTTTACACTGATTTCTATGAATGGTGACAGTATGCATAATAAATGTCTTAAACATTTCCTCTTTTTTCTGATGTTTTATCCTCCTGCTCTGTACATGTTGACTTTAATTGAGTTAAAATGTTGGGAAAGTAAAGAAAAAAAAACTATTATTGTGATTCTGGCTATTAAATCTGTCAACACTAATCTCACTGAAGGAAATGTAGATCTGATTGTCTTTAATCGATTTTTAATGATGATGCCAATTGGTGAAGAAATGGAAGAAGACAGATGCTCACATGAATCCTTTAATTTTGCCCAAGTCCTTAAATTTAAGTGGGGAACATGTGCGTGCTGTTCTGAAACAGCCATGCAGGAAGCAAAAATGTGAAACTTAATGTAAAATATATTTTGGAAATCATTTTTTTAAACTCTAGTACAGACCTGCTGAATGAAGAAATCAAAAACAAACCTTAATATTTCTGAGGACTCTTTTGTGTCTGTGCTTATAATCTGGTTTCTAAGGGAATGAGGATCCTGGTATGTACTGTGGGCTCGGTGGGTCCCACCAACTGTTTTCTGCCCTGGGGTCTCAGCCGAGGCTGCTGCAGCCATGATGAAGATTGTGGATGAGGAGATGCTGGAAACTGGACTTAAATGTTATAGTTTGAACTGTTGTAGCCTAGCAACGTTCTATAGAAAACATAGCATTTTTTAAACCATCCTCCAGTTTGCACCAAAACCACCAGTGAGCATCATTGGTAAGTACTTGCATCGATAGTTTTAAGGTCATTTAAGTTTATACAGTGAAACGTCTAAATAATACACATGAATATTTCCCTAAATCTTGTGTCTGGCTGTTTGCTGTGTCCTTCAGCTTGAACACAAAGCGCCGTCTGAATTGTTGACATGCTGTGTGATAGAGCAGCGAATGAAGTCATTTGCATCATTTTAAGAAATTAAAAAAAGAAAATATTGAATATATTTGAATAATAGTGAACAAAAAGTGCAACGTTATCAGAAAAATATGAGTACGGCAGCAGCTTCTGTCACACAGTACACTGCTGGCACAAACGAGTCAACTTGTGGGATGATTTCATCTCTAACGATCATATTGTATTAGTTTGTCACAGGAATGCCTGTAAAAATGTAACCTGCAGAGTAACCTGTTACTACAGCTGTTAAATAAATGAACAATATGCAATATGGTTCAGTTTAGGCAGTTCTTAAATCATAGATGTCACCATCTTAATGTTGGAACTGGCTGAGCTGAAGCTGAACTAAAAAGAAACAAATCAAATTATAAACACTCATGTACCCTCTTAGCATTATTAAATATTATGTATCTGGTAATTAATAATGATTAAATTAAATAAAACATATGTGGTGTGTGTACGCATTACAGTTTTTATTCAATACTCTAAAACTAACTGAGTTTAACTGCTCAGTGCTCCTTGTTCCCACATACTGCTTGTCCTTACTTTAGTTCTGTATGATAAATCATGTATAATTATAATAAGAGGATGTATGAAAGTGTGCCACAGGATCCCAGACAGAGTTTGTCATTCTTGTGGAATTTCAGAGATCAGCACATAAACGTCTGCAATGGATGTCAGAGAGGAATTAGAGAGCGCCATCAAGGGGATGCCGTGTGAAGTCCTGGACACCCTGCTTGAGACTGCCATACACGACCTCTTGGGGGAAATGCAGACCCCCCATGTCCACCAACACCTTCTTTCCCCGCTTAGCCACCCACAGTGAGTCATAATTCAAAAGTAATAATTCAGGAGAGCAAAGTGAAGCTGTCAAGAACAATAGAAACTATGGATGAATGCAGGTTCGTGCACGTTCTCCTCCTACTGATCGCTGTACTCGGTGTTGTTCCTGCAAACTTCTCTGAATCTGACGGAGTAGATTACCAAGGGTTCAGTGTGTCTACACATACTCTTTGTTTCTGTGCTGCTCATCATGTGCTCTTTGAAATGCTGCACTAAGTGTGGGTGTTATGGATTCTTCTCCATCCCTCCACAGAACCTGCTGCATCAGTGGCCTTTCGACAGCATCCCCGCAGCAGCAGCAGAAGCGGTCACTGTTCCTCCTGCTGCTCCTTCAGACCCAGTAAGCTCCTGTTCTCACACGGTGGTCTCCCACATATTGCTGACCTCTGTGACCTCTGGCAGTTTCAGTGTTTGTGTCTAAAAGAGAGGGTAAATCCTTCCACCTGGTGGATAGATGACAATATTGCAGCTAGTCTGATCACCTGCTCTGTGGTCTTTGCGTTTACAGTTTAACGACATCCCTACTATTCCAGACAGCATCGTCCAGCACCTCCGCCCTGTTGGAGTACTGTGAGTAAAACACAGGAGTGAACACAGCTGCTGAACATCTGTATCTTCAGAAACTGTTGTCTCATATCTGTCTCTCTGTATCTGTGCAGGGACGGCGTGCTGGTCTGTGATTTTGACTCTTCGGCTCCCCCAGTCAGCGCGCCCACTCCAAAGTAAGTTTGCTCTGCTGCTTTTAGACCTTTCAGGCCGGCTCAGGATCCGCAGGTATCTGCAGGCATGAATTATTGTAATGAGCCTCCTTCAATGGAGCTTTGATTCAGCTATGCGGCTTTGCTTGTGTTTTTAAAATACCTTCCCCACAGTTGTACACAGCGGTAACATGTGCTCGTACTCTGTGTTTTATTCCTGCAGAAAGAGGAGGCGTTCTGAGCAGCAGCAAGACGACCGGCCATATGTGAAGAAACCCCCAACGCATTCATGATCTTCTTGAAGGAGCAGAGGCCGAGAGTCACGTCTGAATGCAACATATGAGGGAGCGCAGCTGTGGGAGAGAGAGTAAGTGTGTAACTCGACATAGATTTATGCATCTGTTAATGTTTTATGCTCATGTTTGTGCATGTGTACCAGCTGTGCTGTAGGTGTGTGTAGTAGCACTGTGTTCTTCTGTCCACAGTGGAAGTCGCTGACCAGGGACCAGCAGGAGGCGTACTACCAGCAAGCTGAGGAACAGCGGATCCTCCACACTCTGCACCACCCCGAATGGTCGAGTAAAGATAACTACGTATGTCCAAAGTGAAAACACACAAGTCACACACGCCCACATCACCGCACTGAAGCTGATCAAACACTGTCACTGCACAGTTTGTTACAGCTCGTCAAAAGTCTGGTGTGTTTGTTTTCGGGGCAAGAAAAGAAGGCGAGTCAGATGATCCACCTCCAGCACAGGTAAGAGCGGATTTCTGGGAATCACAAGGATTTTTTCATGTGAAAACCAGACAAAAGTGCAATCTTACTGGCTCAGATCAAAGACTAAATTGTGTGCATTTCAACAGAGAACAAAAATATTTGTGAAATATTTTTAAGCTTGTCTTAAATGTGTTTTTACAAGTCTCAGAAGACTCACTGCATTTTTGTTTGTGTTGCAATTTAGCTTGAAGACCTCCATCCCATCGTCCTGCCACAGAGCCTCAGGAGCCAGCGACCCAACCTCACCTTGGAGCCTTTTAGTTATTAATAATTTGTAAATAGGCATTAGTTGTATTTAATAATTAAACATATTACCTTATTCGTTGTATTTACTGTACTCTACTTTTCTTTTGTAAATAAATTATTGCATACCAAAAAAAAAAAAGAAACAGGTTCCTGTTCGTATGTTTTGGGGTGGCTGCAGCTCAGGTAGAGGTGGTCATCTACTAATTGGAAGGTCGGCGGTTCGATCCCTGGGCTGCTCCAGTCTGCATGCCAAAGTATCCTTGGGCAGGATACTGAACACCAAGCTGCTCTCTGATGCAACCATCAGAGTATGAATGTGTGTGAATGATTGTTGTATTCAGCGCTGTGAGTGCTGACAGTAGAGCAGAAAAGCACTCTATAAGAACGAGTCCATCTACAGCAGGACGAGAGGAAGAACTAACTCGTGCTTTTGTCATCACTTCATGAATGTTGTACAAGTCATTTTATTTATAGTTGTTTATCGCAGTATTTTACTGACCCTGTGATGAGTCCCCACAAAAATGGTTTTGCATTTTTTTCACACAGCAAACCTTATTTAATTCTTTTGTTCTTACCCATTCTCTTAAGCTTTTAGTTTAATTTGATATCTCTCTCTAATTAATGCTACTTTTTTATTATTTTTAATCAATCCAGCTATTCCATCAGGGGTTCATCACACTTCATTATTCTTTTATTCAAATTTAGTTGAACTATTTCTGCTTTCCCTTTTTGGTCTCTAATTTAACACTTCTAACCCTCCAAATGATCTAAGTTCAAACTTTTACACACTCAATATTAACTTTAAACCCAAATGATTAATTTTCCTAGTTTACACGTATTTCTCCCAATTTTATGCAAACTTTCATTCACCAGTTGCACAGACAAGCAGGCAAACTCTGCTTCTAACACACACAAACACACTGGAGCCGCTGCAGGCCGAGGACCCATCGCCCGCGGCAGCTGCCTCCTCACTCCTCACTACATTTACCAAAAGTTTTTGAACACTTTTGATTTGGCTTATTTATTCTAAACTCAGATTATTTAAAAGATATTTTATTAATACCTTCACATGATTTTATCTGTTGTTCCACTGCAGATGTTACATATGTTTTATTCGCTTTTCCATTACCTTCTGATTTTCCCCAAGTATTTCCACCCTTTTTTTTACCCAATTTACCCAATTGTGTCATTTTTTCTTACTCCTCTATTTTAAACTTAATTAATTAAGTAATTTTTCTGTTGACCGATATCAATTTCAATATTTTTGATTGACTTATTGGCTTTGACAGAAACTTTGTCCTGTTTACATAATTTTTTTAAGCTCCTACAGACTCTTTACAAATTTACTATAAACTCCAATTCTAAACTTATTCACCTTTATCCTTCGGTTTTACACAACTTTTCTCCTTTTAGCAGAGTGCATTGCTCAGCCACCTCTCTCTCCCCACACACACACACACACACACACACTTTTTATGACCTGAGCCCTGCAGCAGCTCCGTCTCCCCCTTTCTCACATCCACACTCACCACGTAACTAGTTACATACTTGAAGCAAATTTACAGCGATTAATGACAATAAATGAGTTATATTTTTAAAGCAAACTTTACAGCAAGGTGATTATATTTGTGCACGTGCTATACACAAACATTTACAAGTTGACGAAGCTGTCACTTCTCGTTCAGTGACACGACGCCAATCATCCAGCCCTGTCCTTGTGTCTTGATAAAGGCCTCAAAATTAACCTTTGAAACCCCAAGAGCCTACTCCGACTGACACCTGGGAGCCTGTCCACGACCCGGGCAAACTTATTTCCCTCTACACCCAAAATTTTGGATCTAGAAGAAGATAATGGTAACCATCGCGAGGCTTTCTAGCTTACTTATCCCAAAACCTCCAACCCGAGTCGCTGTGTCTTGACAAAGGCCTCAAGTCAACCCTTGAAACCCCAAGAGCCTACTCCGACTCACACATTGGGCAGTATCCCCCGACCCAAGCTGACCCGACTTCTTTCCGGCCTAAAACTATTAGTTAGATCTATTAGTTAGCATCTCTCACTCTGGGTTTCCCGTTCTGGTCATGTGTTTTATCCAATCCTGTGTTGTAGAGGCGGTCCTCCTCCGACCCACAGCTGCTAGACACCTGGGCCAGTTTCCATAGCTGATGATGGTTTGGGTGATCATCTGGCCTAATTAAGTGGAGGAAGCCCTACACTTAACACCGGATTGTCACTTACCTCTCAAAACTGGAGCCACGGAGTGCAGTGGATGAGCAAGAAGAGGATAAAAGTTAAGTTCAAGTGTCGTATCTGTGAGAGTATCTGCTAACCTGTGGGGCAGCTCCGGAGAGTCCAGCCAGCCACCTTTTCACTCTAGCACAGTTTATTGTCTCGAGCACTGTAAATAAATCACTAAAAGCCATTCTAACAGTGTGCCTTTTGGGTCCTCACTATCCCTTCAGCCATGACAAGAGACATCGAGACGAGACCAGTGACAGCCACCGTGAAGGACTTTTACATCAAACCCACTCCTCAAACACTGATACCCACCAAAAACAGAAACAGCTCAGAGAAACCAGCTCTCAGCTTCAGCTTAGGTTCGACCCTTCCACATTCAAACACACCAGTAGATAGACACACACACACACACACACACACACACACACTGCACCTCATTCACTCACTCACACGCAAGACATGACACAGCACAGGAGCCTGCTCAACCAGTGATCATTAATGTAAACAATGCAACAATTTATCTTTTATTAAATCAATTTAGACCCTTTGTTTCCCACAAGTTTCTTTATTTGAAGGTAAGATGACAATTTTACTTCAATAGGTTTTCCTTTCCCTCGGGCCTGGGCAGAACCTCCGCTGCTCTCAGACAGCAACAAATTTATGCAGAAAAACTCTGCTTTATTAATTTTGGCCTTGGCTTTGGTGCTCTCTGAAAATCAGGCAGTGTCTTTGAGGCCTTCAGTACAAACATCTTCCTACCTCAAATCCTGTTGTTCAAAAATGTCGGTGACATTTCCTTAGGGTATCCATGTTGCTTTTGGCCGAAGATTCAAACCCAATTAAACCCCAAATATCCAAAAACTCACTGGGACGAGCAGGTTCTGGTGCAGTCTGTTTATTAGACATATTAGTTACACAGAACACAGACAAAGGCCAAAACACAGACAGTAACATAGTTGAGACTGAGATTCACACACAGACAGAGAGGAAGAAGAAAGAAGAGAAGAGGGAGACACAGAGACAGAGAAAGATGCAGAAACAGGAAAGGACAAAAGAGGACAGGAAAGAGAAGAGCACACAGAGAGAGGTGAGCTGGGACAAAGTGGCGGACATTTT
>JAMQGT020009400.1:0-12346 GCA_024447675.2 Pterophyllum scalare | reverse complement strand
ATGTTATGTTTCCTGTACTTCGTTCAGTTACGTATTGCTCATGTAAGCACTTTTTCTTTCCCTGAGTGCTTCTATCTAACATTCACACCCATTCAGGCTCAGATGAATGCATTGGAGAGCAACTTGGGGTTCAGCATCTTGCCCAAGGACACTCTAGCACGCACACTGGAGCAGCCAGGAATCGAACCACTACCCTTCCAATTAGTAGATGAGCTGCAGCTACCCTTAAGACAGTCTTTGGATATACTTGCTATTAGGGATTTCTTTTGTTTTTGACAAACAAAATGTAACTGTTTAGTTTTTTTGTTAGTCATCTACACAAAGTGCAAGGCATTATTGGAATTCATCCCACCACCCAACTTGGTCTTTATCTGCACAAGCGAGCAAAGCTGTGGCCAAGCTTGGCACAAAAGCACAACAGTCATGTGGCACATCCTGATCGAGGAGCCCTTCTCCTGTGGTAATCTCCCAGCAGACAGGCCCTAAATGGGGAAAGGACTCTGCGGTACCGATGTGGGCTCAGCAGATAGGGGCTCTGTGTAATTCCTGTTAATTACTGTCCAGGAGGAGATAAGACCTGGTTGGAGAGGCTAAGAGAAGAGATAAGGAGGATCAGGGATTCGCCTGAAGGATTTTCCATCCCTTGGGCAAAAGCAGTCCAGTTGTCAAGAAATAGTCTTAAGTTTGAAGCTGCCCTGAAGTAGTTGTTTTTTCTTTACTTACTGCACTAATATAATAATAGTGCTTGTTTTTAAGAGCTGTAGCATTGACTGAACTGGAAGATTTATCTATAATGGCATCTGAAAAGGTCCCCCTCGCAAAAGAGACCTGCTGACTTGTGTTACTGCCAAAAGGTTTCTATTTGCTACTGGAATTCGTTGGGGGAATTTCTGAAAAGTTTCCAAAATAAAATGTGAATTCCAGTAATCTGGGTCCATAATCTGGGTATTGTTAAAAAGGCGCACCAAGATTCAGGCTGATAATATAGCAAATCAACAACACACCAGTTGTCTCTATGGCATCCTGCCTGGTGTTGCAGTGGTGGTATCATTTTGCATGTGTTTATGTATAAAGACACCCCAGTACTGTTCCCTGCACTGATCCAACTAATCCTCTGTCCTTTTATGGCAATATATGACAAACAAAATATGCCTGAATTTGACAGTTACAGGATACCACATCTATCCGTTCCCTTTCCATCTTAGGGTTGTAGCCTGGAGAGATCTCTTGTCCATCACAGAGCTAACAGAGAGACAAACACGCACTAACATCAACATCTATGATCGCTTTAGAGTCACCATCTAACCTAAAAGGCATGTCTTTGGTCAGTTTATGGAAACTGGAGTAGCAGATGAAACAGATACAGGCACAGGGAGGAAGACCCCATCTGACCAGGAAGTTCACACCCTGAACCTTCAAGCTGTGAGGTGACAAATTATCATTCTTTAATCATGAGTCTTATTGTATCTACAACATCGAGCAAAATATGACTCGACTAATCAAAGTGGACCAGTAGTAGGGGTGGTTTTGTTGATTGCTCTTTTCAAGGCAAAGTATAAAAATATTTGCAAATGTCTTTCTGCCGTATTTATTTCCAATGTCAAGAAGCACATTAAAAATAGGCACATGAGAACGTTCTCATCCAGCACTTGAGTAAAACCATTGATGGCACTGCAAATATTCACAGCATGACTTGAGGGATTTTCTTTTAAGAATAGTTCAAAGCAATTCGCCAACAAACACGATCCCCGTGAGACCCAATTCATTTCTTTGCCACATTCCAAGTCTCCATTAGGATGCACCGGGGATGGATCTTGCGAGTTGTCAGTCACCTGTGCTCTACCGTGAAATCAGACCAAATCCCAGTGGCTGTTTTGGCTGGTTTTTACAGCATTACCTCTGACCTAATAACAAACAGCATGGCTCTTTTGCACATAGAAAACCAGTGCTCTGGTATGAAAAATAGGATGCTGATGTGAGAAGACAATGTGTGGTTCTTTGAAGGAATTAAACACTGCATGGTAAACTGCAATGGCTCCCGGGGCTTCGAGTACAGGGATATATGAGCTCATATTGGAGAAACGAGGCTACTTGTCTAAATGCATTACTATAATAAAACCTGGGAGGGGTAGTGGTTGCTGTGTATCTGCCTGTTGACCTTGTTAGTATTAAGTTCCTGAATTGCTCTCTGGGGTGGCCACGCTGGCAGAGGCACTGGTGGCAAATTCTTAATTTCTTACTTTTTGGGTTTAATTCTTGTCTTTGTTTCTGCTTGTTAACAGCCCAGCAGAGGAGCTGTGTCTTCTTTACTCAGCGGCTCATCATTAGCAGCTGAAGCATATTTTGTACTTGTAATACACAGAACACCAAGATCCTAATTACCTTTCAGTCACCAATATGGCCTGCTTTTTTTACTCCCTTCTTCTCATTGAACAGCCGCCGCTGTTAAGAAGCAGACATTTGTGAAGCGTCTGTACAAATCGCATGACAGGCATTCATCAGTTTGATAAACGATTATCAAAAAGAGCTGAAATATGTAAATTTCAGTGCTTAGAGATCAGAGCTTGCCTTACTCATAGTGATTAGAGAACAGAACAAACTTTCCCACAAGTAAGAATGATTAGTTTTTGATTACACCAAGGCATTTTTGTTTCCTTTTTTTAAATAAACTGAAAAAAGTAGCAAAAGATTGGGTACATTTGATTCTCCAGCTGGGATAGATGTAAATGCCAGTAATTTCCTCCTCCTCTGTCTTAAACGGTTTCTCATTTCATCGTATACTGCGATTAAATTAGTCAAATCTGTGCACTGTTCCTAACGGACCTTCCATTATTCTGGACATTAGACGAGAAACACAGAAAATCATTTAACACGTTTATACGGCTACATGATTTGAAGGAACACTTATATAAGTTCTTGTTTTAGTTTTAGCACACACACAAAGTTGTGATATGTAATGCTTCACTACATTCCCTAGCTCTAGAGTACAGAAAAAGTACATTAGGTCTGGGGATGGATTTCATATCTGAAGCAGGGCCTCTCAGCTGCAATCAAGCTTGCAGCAAGAAAGCCTAGCACCTGAAGCCTCATCTCCTGAACTGAAGTCAGGGCTCTCACACAAGAAAACATAAATAAAATGGCTTATTTATTCCCGATACTGTCGCAATTACTTATTATCAGCAGATTAGACATGTGACCCTCCCGTTTTCGGACAGCTGACAACAGGCCGGCTAAACCTCAACAGCTGGCGATGTTACGTCAGCTAACATTAGCCTGGAGTGTCCTAAAAATCACACTTTCCCTCTGATAAACAGTTTGATTGCATTCTCACATCATCTGACAGGGTTAGATCCACTTCAAAGAACGCTTCAGTAACAGCAGCAAACACCGGCAAAAACAGCAGCGCTTACCGAACAGAAAAGTTCAGGATATCCTCAACAAATTAGCTAGAATCTGTTTATTGAGGGCTCAAAATTCGGACTTAACAAACCACTGTGGCTTTCATACAAAGTCTATGACTGCAGCTCGCTACACCCTAATGACATTCAAGGTATTGCTTATTAAGTTTCCCTGTGATATCTTTACCCAACCCTGCAGAGTACAAATGGAGGACAAGTGAAAGAAGGAGAAGATAAGAAGTCGAGAGGGATGGGAGTGGGTGGGTCAGCGAGGAGGAGAGATTGAGGGATATGTGCAGAGACTGGGGCGGGAGTGTCGGGGGGTTGGATGTATTCTGAGGGGGGGAAAAAAGGATAGTGCGGGAGGATGGTTCAGTAACTTTCTCATCTGATAAACCCATTCGGGCTCCATATGACCCAGTTTCCATGAAGCAGCGATAAAACTAAACCTGACATGTACTTTCTAAAGTCTGAAATGTACCGGGTAAAATGGTTGCAAACATATTAAATGGAACGGTGGTGTAGTACCTGCATGTTTGATTTTTCTTTTCTCCCCTTTTGCAGTACAAGCGTTCAGGTAAACACAAACAGACCTGTGCTGAGGGATAGCACAGCAGATGCTGATACCTGCCAAGAAGATTCCCTGTTTTTTGTTTTTTTTTAACTCCATGAATATTTCAAATGTGTAATGTGACAGTAACACGAGAATCAAGCTCAGCAGGAATTAGCAATGTTAGCGTACTATATAGAGAGTGGAGGAGTGTGTGGTGTGCTGTGTTGCTTGGCAAACCTCAGTCTTGATTAATTATGCATGCTGTTTTTTTTCTCACGAAACTGGCTTTCAGTTTACAGTGAAAGTATAGATATGATGTATATCTGAGTGCACATCTTTGTTTTCAAGGACCTCAAGGCTCACATTTCACTAATTAACTGATGCTAAGTTGGCATTGTTTGACTATTAAGAGAAAATATATATCTGGAGGCTGAAGATATTAGAACAATTGCCTTTACAGTCTGTAGACATCAAGGCGAGCAGATACGAACCAGATGTAACAGGAAAATTAAGTACTAATAAATGTTTTTGTAGTAGCAGACTCCTCAAATGGATCAAGTGCTGCATTTTTATGTTCCAACAGTTTCCACCAGTAAAATTCTTTTTTAAAAATCCCCAGAAATCTAGGAATGTTTATTAAATTTGTGAACTTCTATCCAGATTCGGTTTCTGTTCTATACTTAGTTCTGTCCCCAAAAGCCATCTGGGCTGGTCCATGAATGAGGATATTTGTGTGCAGTTACTTACAATAGCCACTGTTGGCTATAAAAGACAAGCCTCATTCAAGATTCATTCAGATGCAAACAATCGCTGGTCACTGTTCCCATCTGCCCAGTATAGAAATGCTGTTCAATCTTCTTGGCATTTAAGCTGCAGCGGTATGGCGGACCTTCCAACTGGCTTAAAAACAGAGAGAGGGATCGCAAGACAATGCATGCAAGATGGAGGTGATAAATAAAAACGTGTTCTTCAACTTTCATCAAAATTGCCCTCCTGTGTGGAAATTTCAGTCGTTCTTTCCACCTCTGCATGTCTAGACTGATGCATCACAGTTGCAAGACAATAAAAAACAAAACGCATCATGATGACTTTGTTGTTGTCTTGTCATAGCACAAAAATGACTGTATAATGGGTCTAATCTTCCCTGTTTGTTGGATGCACTGAAAATAAATACACTGTAGCAATGTTTACTGTGTAAATTTATCATAGTGACCTATCATTTTAATCAGATTTTTAAAATGTCACGAGTTGTGCAACGAATAAAAATGTAGTATTGACAGCGTTAATATCCAGTTCTTTTCTTTTCATTTAACAGGGGCTCTGCGTAACTGAAAGCAGGAAGGTTGTCGTAACTGCCTCAGTGTCACTTTAACAAGTGTCTGATGCCAGTGTTAAGGGCTGATTATGTAGATAAGGCAGTGAGCAGGGACCTCTGTAATGGGTAATGTGAGGAGTACTCATGGGTATTGCAAACCTACTGTTGGTGATTATTTTTTTTAAAGCTGTTTTTCTCCTGCATGACTACCTGGTTACATTCTAAAATTGGGGAGAAGATAGAAGTGGGTCTGGCAGCCTACTCCAGAAAGAAAAAAAATATAATACAACTAGGACCACTATAGTCAAAAGAAAATTGTCATTTCCATCTGCAGTAATTTATGTCTGGCATCATCTGCTCTGAGACCTTCCCCATCTGTGTATGCATACATGGAAAGCTGAAGCAAGGGAGAAAGGCTGCAAGACCCTCCATTGACCAGAGCAGGCATTAATGGCAACAGATAAGACACTGATTATGTCACTCGCAGCCTAAAAGGAGGAGCCTGGGTGGCGGTGGGTTGCAAAGCGGCTTGTAGATGTGCAGCAACTGTAGGCAGGTTAAAGCAGCTTATGCAATAAATGATATTTGTGATTTGGACATACAGAATTATGGATAGCTAATAATCTATCCATCTCTCTTCTTCATTGCTTATCTGATTCGGGTTGCTAAGTGGTTGGAGCTTCTCTGGATTGGACAAAGTACTGTCTGCCAGTCTGGCAGAGGGCTAAAGTTATAGCTACACTAGGGAAACCAGAGACCATGGCAGCAATTATTGTGACTGTATTCAATGAACTTGTGCTTTTGTTGTCTTTGAAATGGCACGAGGCCTGCAACTGCTTGCAGTTAGTTGCTCTCTACAAAGTGACTTTGGTGCATCAAGATGGCGATAAAACTGCAATACGACAGTCACTCTATTAATTTGCAATTGAATGGGATCAAGTTGGTGATTTCATACAATCTATTTGTGATAATATGGCAATAAACTGTGATTAAAAATTGGTGAAAATGCAAATCTCTTACCATCTACACGCACAGAAATTCACATTAACTACTTAAATTCAGAGTCCAGCCAGCACCTCATATATTTGAAAGAGAAATTCAGAAATTTCCCCGCAAATCATGATGTAGTTGCTGGAAGACGACAGTCTAGCCGTCTAACCGCAAACTTGGGCAGTTAGATTTGGAATATAACCAGTTGGAAACCACTTGAGTCTAATCCCCTGTTATAAAGAGACATGTTGCAGACAGGTTGCACTCTTTGGCACAGACTGATTCAGATTTGTGTTAGCAGCCTGTCAAGACAACTGACACTGATTTGGTTGGCAAGGGTCATGTCTCTACAGCCAAATCCCATTGAATTCCATATTCTCCTTTTAGCTTGTGTAAAGCTTGGCTGGAGTTTTTTTTTTTTTTTTAAACAGCACGAGCTTGTAAATCTTTCCCTTTGTTCTATTTTTTAAACAGCTATATCACAGTTAAGCTAAATGGTGTAATTCTCACCTTTGTAAACAGTCAGACTCCAGGGTAGATTGCCAGAATGCAACTGACAGCTGAAGCATGATGTGGCAAATGATCAGCGACGGGTCTGTCTGAACCAACTCAAAAGGTAGCCAGAAAATATGTGCTTTTAAAAAAAATAACTTGTTATTGGTATTCTTGGTGAAAAGGGTAAAGTGATCATTGGTACTGGTTGCTTGACAGTGGTATTAAGGTGCAAATCACAACAACGTTTAAGAAAACAACAAATGATACAGTGCAGGGTTGGGACAACCTCATACCTGAAAAGGTTTTTTTTTAAATATTTCCATAAGTCACGGTGTTTTTGTGTTGTGTTGCTGTGTTTTGCACCTCAGGGCTACCATACTTTGCTTAAATATAATCACCTGATGGCAGGGTCTGTAAAATGATACATTTATTTTTAAAAAGACAAAAAGTGGAGTAGCTTTAACTCTGACTCTCCTAATTGAATAATGGGAATGCATTCACTCCATTGCTCCGGTGCCTATGCACATATTTTTTTCTTAAAAATATTCAAACTATTTTAGGGAATTTTAGTTGCCTCTGCTCCATACATTTGTATTACTGTAATAACTACCCATGAAAATAAACTGTCATAAACTTCCTGCAGCACAGAACTCCAAATATGTCCTTTTTTAAAAAAAACAAAAAAAAACAGGCGCTATTTAAATTCGTCCGTAATGGGCAGTTCTGTTGACCCGCACCCCGAGGCGTCTTCTTATGCAAATGAGCACATCTTGTTTTTGCGATGCAAATGCAGGGCAATAAAATAATGCAGAGAAAGACGGGGAGAATAACTGTACAGTCTATGGCTCTCTTGCCCTAGAGTGCTCTGTGAATTATTTATGAAAGTGCTGACAGAAGAGGAGCAGGTTCAACAAGGCACTTTTCTCTGGGGTGCAACAGCAGCCAACAGTCAGGTGGAGGCTTGGTTTGTCTTGCTGGCCCTGGATTTTAATGATGGTCCAGCGGTCTCGTTATGTGAATCTACAGTGTAGCTTTTCTCCTGTGTCAGCTGAAAAGAAGGGTTGCGTGCAAATCTGTAATCTCTGCTGTGTCTTCTTCGTTCTCCCCAATTTTTTTTCCCTTTCTCGCCCCATCGCTTCCACTCCCTGTTTGGCCTCATAGAGTGCCTCTCTTTCTCACATCTTTACCTTCTACACTTTTGTCATTTCTCATCTTATTTTTATGCACCGCTCCCTCAGTATGTCTGTTTCTGAATTGCTCTTGTCCCCTCCATCCCACTACTCTCCACTTGCATCTCATACGTCTCTGTCTCTTGACACTGTCACTGATGATTGACGGTGCATTAAACAAAACGTGGATTATTCCTCTGAGCCTACATTAGCTAATTTGAAAGCTTTCTAATTCTGTTCTCGCACAAAGACAGAAAATGTTTGCTGGGAAATCCAGTCGGTGAACAAACATATTTCATAAAAATACTTTAAAGTTTAATCATACAAGTAATCAGGTGTGGCTTGCTTTCGTTGAACGCTGTGTCTCCTCTCTTTGTGATTGGAGTAGTGTAGGGGTTCTCAGCGACAGGTTTGGTGCTGAAATGGTACTTTTGGATAAGCAAGATTAGCCTGTGAACCTTAAGGAACCACCCACTGGCTAACACCAGCAGGCAATGGATATGGCTGCTGCTGATAAAACATAAAAACACATCAATAAAACTTTCATCCCTTTAGAATACTCCTTTTTTCACTCTGAAAAGTGCCAGCTATCCAAATAAGGTCAGCAGCAGGATCCAGAAACTTTGAAGCTCAGGAATGGGAATAAGTGATCAGTCAATTATTGATAATTTGTCTTGGAAAAAGTGGTTATGAATATCATTTGCATTAATTATTTCTGCATCAAAGTACTACAGTCTGTCGGTCCACAAAAGTGATTGTTTAAGGACAGTTTGTGTAAATGCTGCAAATTTCAAATTGATTATTATCATACATACTGTAATATATTACAGTATACAGTATGCAGAGTCATGTACAATAACTTGCCCCTGTTGTGTAGTCCACTGCCTGTCTCTGAGTATTATCATGATGTAAATCACATCTATCAAAAAAGATTACAGTTCCCATTTTGCAGCCCTTTGACACTAAACGGAGCCTTGCTCTTCCTAACCGTGACACACTTCTTAATTAAATTTTGTATCGACCTCACTAAACTGGTGCCACCGTGCTGACAGTCCTGTTAAAATTATTGCTTGGTGCGCTTACCGGCACAGATTGAGGTATTGTAAAATTTTAGTGTTGTGATGACTCACTCTGTTTTTTTTCCTGCTTCTAGCTTTCTCTCCTCTGTACCTGCTCCAAATTTCTTGTTGTCCTCAGCTGTCCTTGTTTCACGTAAACATGCACGTGTGTGTGTATGCATTTACTCAGCAGGAGTCCAATTGTGACCAATAGTAACTAAAGGGTTTCTCTGGGGTTTATGTTAGTTGGTTGGCTGATCCTGGGTTTTTTCAGTTAAGGCTGCTAGACTGAAACGTTAGCATGTTTTTAATATTAATCTGTGAGGTTCATGTATTTCATTTTTCAAAGAAAATATTTTTTTGTTTCCCCTCAAAAAGTTCCCCTTTTTATATATCAGGAAAACACCCAATGTTCCATATGACCTAATAAATCTCTCTTTTTTTTAACTGATTAGCTATCACTGAATACATACAGCCAAACTCTTTTTCCCAGCCCTCCACAGGGCAAGCACATAATCTGACAGCACCTTCGCTTATAGGTCTTCTCACTGTCAGTCTCACCTCTCCAGAGGATGGACACATCACAGGTGTCTTCAACAAGAGTCTCTGCTACCACCAACTCCCCTGGGGCTCACTTGGAGCAGCACCTCCAATGTTTGACCTCAAGGGAGCAGGGAAGAGGAGAAGGCAAATGCGTTAGACTGATAAGTGCAGATAGACATGTAGTAAAAGGAATAAAAGTATAAGGGTAAGTAGAAACCTTTATGCGGTCTAGTTCAGTGGATTTCCCTTCACTGTAAAAAGTTAGAGGTTATCATCAGTCAATACCATAGTATAGGTGGTATATTTAATAGGTTTTGTGTAATATAATGCATAATAGCTGCTGTAACTGCATAAAGTGTTAAACTTCATTGAACCATAATAGGCAAAGGAAAGAGAATGTTTTCCTGAAAGGATTTTGGAAGGCAAGTTCGTTGCTAGCTTGAAAAAACTCAAGTTGACAGTTACTCTTGTAACTAACAATTTTGTAGTTAAATTTTTATGTAGCCTTACTTGTTTTTACTTTTAATTCTAAAATAAGTAATTTCCTTAACTATACATTATTTGTTAACATTTTACTAATTTTAGCTAACTAGCAATTCAGTAGCTCATTCAAAGCCAGTTGGTCAATATCAGGTAGTTTGCAGGTCTTTAGCAGTGGTACTGTACTAAATTGGCCTAAGTATTGTAGCTGTTTAGCAGCGGTGTACCACTGGGGTCTAGTTTGGGCCCCGTTCTATTTTCACAATACATGCTAGCCCTTGTGTCTTTGTTCAAGAAAGATATTTCCTATCACTTGCATTCTGACACTCAAATATAGCTGCTCTTGAAACCAGACACTGACTCCTCAGTCAGTCCTTAAAATGTTGTTTAGCTGAGGTTAAAACTTAGTTTTTGAAAAATTTCCTCATTCTCATTGGCCTCTTTTTGAACCATTCAGCAGTTTTTCCACCACAAAAGTGCTCGGCTAAAATCATTGGAACCAACACCAGCACTGGCACGAGCACCAGCACCTTGGCGGTGGAAACGTAGCAATGGAGAATGAAACTGAAATTCTGTTTTTTTTTTGTTGTTTTTTGTTTTTTGTTTTTAAAATCCACTCACTGCCAGGCAGCTTAATTCATAAATATTACTTCATCTCTCTGACTTCATACTGTAATCCTCATGTAAAGAACATCAGTATAATTTTTAGTCCTTCTTTTAGATTTTTAGTTGTCAAAACTAGCTTTGTTCAGTTAGGCGTTTTAGCTCAAGTCCTTTCTTTCTTTTGATAACCTTGAGAAGGTAATCTACAATACTACAGTTCTTTATATACTGGACTGAGTAGCATGCTATCATCACAATTACAATTACTTAGTATTTTTTTTTAGGTATTTGATTATCTTCTCTTGCTGTTTTGTAATTTCATTATTCGATTATTTTTATTGTTTGTCTTACAGCACTTTTGTCAGCTACTGTTGTCCTTAAGTGTGCCATATAGATAAACTTGACTTGACTGGACTTACAGGCTTTTACGTGGTATAGTTAATGATGGCTCAGGTCTGTTAAGTGTTCCAGGAATTCATGTTAGTGAACCAGCACGAACGAAAGTGAAATACAGCTAGAGTCCTGGTTGCTTTCCGCTGAGGCTAAAGTTGATCACGAAGACAGTGTACGGTCTGGTTTAAAGAATTATTTATACACTGTTAACTGTAGCCACTGAAATTAGATGGTATCTGTGGTAATAGCCAGTTGGTTTGCTGATGTTAGTTCATGGGATATCGGTAGGAAATTGTAAACCTTATATAAAGTTAGTGGATTAGCAGCGTTAGCTTTGCTTTGCTTGCTTCCAAATCAGAAAATTAACATTCTGGCATATTTAATAGTAGACTTATTTAGGATTTATTTGACCTTCTGCCTAAGAGAAGGCCAAAATGAGAAATAAATACTTAAATGACTTTCCCTTGATAATATATTAAGAAATAATATTGAAAGAGACAAGGATCCCTGATTGTCCCACTTCACTGTCCAGAGGAGTGCAAACACTGCACTCCCTAACAATGTAGTTTTTTTGTGAATGCAGTACACCAGGGTACTAAGTTGCACTTCTGAGTTGTCTCACTTTAGTGACAGTGAGAGTTGCTCTACAGAATCTTCTGTCAGAATTGCTGGCTGTGTGATTTTTTTTTGTAGCATAATGGTGCTGTGTACAACACACTATATGACTGTGGTCGTGTTGGTTTTGTTCTTTTCTCTGATTAATACTTGGAAGGCTCCAGTAATGAAGGCAGTTATGTATTCATATATGATAATCAGTGGTGTGCACGGGCAACAAAAGGCTTGTCAACTGAGAAGAGATTTACTATTGTTTTGGGCTCCGTGTAGCTCACCCACAATGTAGCGATGGTGGTCTGCAAATAAACGGTGATATTTTGATGCAGTTTATTTTATAAAGGTATTCATCTTTTTTTCTTTCTTTCTTTTATAATTTTTTTAGTCATCATAGGGCATTATTAATGCATCATGTTTTGTCTATAGGCTGCTCTCTCAGTACCCTTTTTAAAAAATGTAAGCTTGTAAAGAAAATATATTTTTCTCAGGCAACATTTTAGTTGACTTTTTTTTTTTACTTTATATTTGAAGATTATATTAAATCTATATTTTGACTTGTAACCTTTAACCTTTAATTTACAGTGCCTTGCGAAAGTATTCGGCCCCCTTGAACTTTTCAACCTTTTGCCACATTTCAGGCTTCAAACATAAAGATATAAAATTTGAATTTTTTGTGAAGAATCAACAACAAGTGGGACACAATCGTGAAGTGGAATGAAATTTATTGGATGTGTCAA
>JAMQGT020009399.1:0-17521 GCA_024447675.2 Pterophyllum scalare | reverse complement strand
ACCACAGCACAGTGAACGTTTCTTAACACTTTCCACACATTTATATCTTACTCTCCGGATGGTGATTGCGGTCATTAAGAGCAAATTGCTAAGAAAACTCCAGATTGGTGCACCGGGGAATCTTTGTTCTAGCGCCAGCTGAGCGGAGCTTTAAGGGACGCTCTTGACATTTCTATTCAGCTGGAGCGCTGATTGCAAATAATGGCATTGGAGCCACACGCAGATGAGAGATGGACAAAGTTAATGATAGCAGTGTGGGATAGAGTATGTCAGAGGCACGTTCAGGACTTCAAAATGTCAGGGTTATCAGAGAACAAAGGGGGTGGTTGATAAATAGCTGATAAAAAATTCAGAGATAATGAGAAATATTCAAATGAACAGACTTTCACCAAAAAAAAAAAGAAACTTGTAATGATTAATTTTATTATAACGTCAGTAAAAGACAGGAAGACAAAAGCCATTCAACATTAAAAACTAAATTAATTTAGTTCGTCACAAGCTGGGCAGCGACAGCATCGTGTAGTTCGGGGTTTGAGCGATGCTCCTTTGCAGCCATTTGCTGCGGACAGATGTAACAAAATGTATGCCTGATGGGAGCGAACAGGCGAGGAATGGGACTCGTGGAGTGAAGGAAAGGTCAGGCAGAGTGATGAACTCTTTAGGTCGGGTCTCATCAAACCGAGCATCGATCACTCTCCTGTATAGATCTGTCTAATCAAGCCTGTGTCTTTGCTTAACACACCCGTCTGTCTACACAACATTGCTAAGGTCTATGAAAGCTTGGAAAGTAATAAGCTATTCTGTAAAATGCGCGCGCACACACACACACACACACACACACACACCGGCCTTTGTCCAACCTTAAATGAGGCCTGCAATCGGACACACTGGGTTTTACTGTTAAAGACTGCAGCTACAGGATGGGTGTTGCAGTCCTAAATGAGTCCAAGTGCCCAAATGGGAAAACTGTGGTTCTTAAATGAGGCAATTACTAAAAGAATTTGGATTCCTCCCACTGCACACAGAGAGGCTACAAAATAATATTTTATTTAGAGTTTAATTGCAGCTTCTGGCCCTGAGTGCCCCATCAGACAAACCATTATGGAATCTAATACGATCGAAATGGTTACTGTCTTCACTCTGCTTCTCTGCATGATCCTCGAGCATATGGCACTACACACATTTGTCCTTTTCTCTTACAGAAAAAAAATTACATGCATGACACAGAGTGCAGCGCTAACAAGACAGATCTATTGTTAAGTCTGTTTGATTATCACAGACTTTAAAAAAAAAAAGCAAAGGGTAAAATGCTGGTTTATGCAGCAGCAGCTCTAAAGGATCAAAGAGCCAAAACAAGAGCGCTGTGTCAGTGAAAGTGAGAAATATTCTCGGGCATGCAAATTAAAAGGGTGAATGAACATTTAACACTTTATATTAACATAGGTCAAGGATGCTCCACTTTCACCTGTGCAGTTCGGGGCCATATTTTCTGCATCTGAAGAAAAAATAAAGGCATTTAGTTGCATTTTATAAATAGTACAACACGTTTTATCTCATGGAAATCAACTTGCCGGGGCTGCTTGTAAAAAATGACAGGCAGGAAAGGGTCAGTCAACAACCAGACAAACCAAAAAAAAAAAACAAATTGGGAAAATTAAATTCTAAATTTAAATTGCATTTTTATACTCATATTAAAACAACACGCCGATAAATATTTTGTCCAAGGTTATATGAATTGTGCTTTTATTGTCTTCTCTTCATTGGCTTCCTGTTAAATCCAGAGTTGAATTTATAACCCTTCTTCTCACATACAAGGTCTTGAATAATCAGGCCCCATCTTATCTTACAGACCTCATAGTACAGTACCATATCACCCCAGTAGAGCACTTCGCTCTCAGGCTGCTGGCTTACTTGTGGTTCCCAGGATACTTAAGTAGAATGGGAGGTTTCAGGTCCCTCTTCTGTGGAACCAGCTCCCAGTTTGGATTCAGGAGACAGACACCCTCTCTATTTTTAAGATTAGATGTAAAACTTTCTTTGCTCAAGCTTATAGTTAGAGCTGCATCAGGTGATCCTGAACCCTCCCTTAGTTATGCTGCAATAGGTCTGGTCTACTGTGGGGTTCCTATAATGCACTGAGTGTTTCTTTTCATTCACCTCTTTTCACTCTGTTTATACCCCTCTCTGTAGTTACAGTAATCATTAGTTATTATTAATCTCTGGCTCTCTTCCACAGCATGTCTTTTGTCCCGTCTCCCTCCCCCTCAACCCCAACCAGTCGCAGTAGATGACTGCCCCTCCCTGAGCCTGGTTCTGCTGGAGGTTTCTTCCTGTTAAAAGGGAGTTTTTCCTTCTCACTGTCGCCAAGTGCTTGTTAACAGGGGGTTGGCTTTGACTGTTGAGTTTTCCCTGTAATTATTGTAGTCTTTACCTTACAATACTAAGTGCCTTGAGGCGACTCTTTGTTGTGATTTGGTGCTATTTAAATAAAACTGGATTGAACTGAGGTTTATTATATTGCCACTGGTCCCTTGAATGGTGTAGTGGTTAACACATTCATTAGACATTGGCATGAATAAGCAAGAAAAATCAACTTTATTTTGTGATAAAGTCATTAAAAACAACAACAACAACAACAAAAAAACATCAACAATAACCGCTGCAACAGGCAGGCAAGACTGACATGCTATCAGGCTAGCTAGCAATATCCAGCATGCCATTCAGTCATATCATTTCATAAATATCTTAGTAGTTGTTAGTTGTGAATGACGAATAGTTTTGTCAAATAAGAATAAGATTTAGAGTTACATGAGGAAAGAAAGATTTCCTGTTTCTGTCCACTGTTGCAGCAGCAGAATCCTTTTAAAACTGTATGTAAGAATGTCTGCAGTTAATAGGAATGCCCTCTAAAGATACTGTTGTATTGGTTTCAAAGTGATTGCATGTCATGAAATGAAAATGAATTTTAAATTGATATGGGGGGGTGCTCTTATCATTTCATTAAATTTTCAAAATGCAATAAGGCAGCATTTGACCATTTGTATTCACATTTGTGTCCCCTGATAATTGCTGCAACTGACTGCCTGTAAGAACCATGAGCCTCCGGTGAAGACTACGCTGCAAATAAATGGCCAAAATTGCTACGGCACCAGGAGGAAAAAAAAAGAAAAAAAGACCAGGAAAAACCATGTGACTCCTCTGCTCATTATAGCATGTCTCACTGCGAAGCCCTCAAGTTTCACCCACAGCCAGGATTTGTCATGCAGGCTGGTGTCCGTTTGCTTCACTTCCAGCTGCAGTTGTGATGAATTCCTCATAAGAGTAGCCTTTGACTTCAACCCTTAGTGCAGAAAGAGTTCAGATGAAAGGATTTTTAAAAAAAAAAAAAAAAAAGGAAAGCACATCCAGCATCCACCTGACCGGGATCTCAACAAAGGATCCCGAACTCATCAAAAGGCCAACACTACAAAAGTAGTATAAAAAGAGTATTGTTTGACATCACTCTTTTTAAAGTCAGTCCCATCCATTTTATTCATAAAGGCGAAGATAACAATGCAAGGGAGACAAGACCGCCCGAGAAGTGATCGTCAGGAGGAGGGAGGCATGCGGCAAATGACATGACACACTTCCAAAGGCATGCTGGCGGAGACAACAAATCCACCCACATCTTTATCTTTGATCAAAGCAAAGATTTATGATTCTCTGCATTTGTAGTCAACTCTCCTTCCCCCTATCTCCCCGACTTTCTCGCACATTATCTCTCCGAGTTAGGGCTATCAAAATGTATTTGCCAGCTGACGTTTTTGACCCTCCACCAACGCACTGTTGAAATTTCCCCAGTGTGACACTTTCATCAGGCCACTTACTGTCTTGACCTTCTGCAAGCTTGTGCCCTTACTGTGGTATAAACACAGCTAATGTGCTTTTGCCTCAGAGTCTTGAGGCTTTCTATCTCAACCCCTTCTTTGGACTGACAGGCAGCAGGCTGGATGGATGGAAGCAGTGGCTGAGACATTGATGGTTTTTAGTAGGTAGGGAAAACTAGAACGGACAGCAGAAAGTGAGAATATGGGGTTAGATGACTCTGTTGATACTGTAGGTCCAAACTGTCTGATCACAGTAATGGATGTGAAGGCTTTGCCCTACTATCAAAAACCCTTAAACAATGACACATTTTCAGTGTCTACAGTACACGAGTATAAATGTCACATGTTTTTATGACTCAGTCCCTTAAAGAATATAATGACTTCCAAAGCCCTGTGTCAGGCATTCATGCAGGGTGATAATTTAAGCCGAAGGATAGCTTTTATAAACTATTTCATTTGGCTGTCAGAGGACTAAAAAGATGCCGAGATGCATCAGGAAAAAAAATGGACATGAGAGCTGAGTATTTGTCACATGAATCATCACCCGAGTTATTTCATGAACTCCACAACAAAATAGAACTATAAAAAATAACGTGCTTTCATAAAAGCCCAGCAAGCATCATTTTTTTGTAGTCTCCATATTCTCCCCTCTGTTCATTTCTTCCCAGTTTTATCTGCCCCAACGATATTCAGTTCTCAAATTCTTATGTCAGCCACATCTGGACAAACATTTTTGTTGAGATAGCTGATTCTGGGATGCTGTCCTTTAATCATTATTGCAATCAAACAGTCCTGCCATTAAAAAACCCTCCACCTCCTCCATTACACTATGATCTTCAGGATGTTAGATTTAAAGAGCTAGCCAGCTTTCTACCCACAATTCAAAACTGAAGCAAAAATCTCTGACTGATGGAGGTTTATGTTACCACAGAAATGTTTAAAACTGTCAACACAGCACGGTAGGCTATACTTTACTACATGCACACGCAACACGCTACAAAATATATTCAAAACTATTATTACACCACACTACAATGCTGAAAAGCTCTGAATTCAAGAAGGCTGGAAGCCGTTCACTGTGGAGTGACTAATTCCCTCACCATTAACAGTAACTGTGTACACAGTGTCTTAACGCTGCCTTGTTTTTTGTTTTCCTTTATTTTTTTAATCTAAATTAAATCTTTTTTTTGGTTTATGATTCACCTGCTAGCTGAACAGTCAGCTAACATAAATGAAGCTGTGTGGACTATCTGCCTACGTAATGCTGTGGCTACAGGGAGCAACACTAGGGCCCTAGCTGCTAATGTGGACTGATCTAAAAGTAAGAAATGTTCAGAGTGCGGCTAATGTTAGCAGTGCTAGCACTAGCAGTCCTCTTTTTCTTTTAGGTTAACATCCCCAGGCTTGTACTGTTAGCGGTTATGCGCCGCTTTGGCTGAATTATGTGTCAGTTTATTGTGAAACAGTGTATACAACCATTATAAGAGACGCACTGATTATACGATGTTATCTGCCCCACTTTCCACCCTGCTTGTTTACAACATCCATTATGGCCATTAGCGCAGGGGGAGCGGAGCCACCCAGGCTGGCAGTGACCTGCGGCTGCGTATTCTAAACAGCGAACCAATATCACGCAGTGATGACATTGACAGCAAACTAGCATTTCTGGTGCCAAACAAGGACAGCTGAATTTAATGATTTAGTTGACTAATCCTTTACCTCCATGACTTCTAGCACCTCAGATTTTATTTTATTTTGGTTTTTGGAACCATCATGCATTGTTTCAAAGCATGAAAAAACAGATAAACCCCAGTCAAGTATCAAAAATCAGTTCATCCACAAACCAGTATACTTCATGCATACATAGATAGATTGTACGTATCATATATATATATATATATATATATATTTTTTTTTTTTTTTTTTTTGAGGGTACTCTTAGCATAAATATTCAGAACCACATCTTTATTTTCTGCCTGCAATTGCGCTGACTACTGAAATGCTCAAAACTCTCCTCTCTCCGACACTATGTTCACACAAAAAGATTACAGGGACAAGCATTGAACACATACATTCATAAGTGACTCTTTGTCACAGTTCTTTAAGCCCACTTCACCAGAACCTCTCATAAAAAATAGACCATACTTTCATTGTTGTCTGAGCGTCGCCTCATTCATTCATGGAAAAAAAATAGCTTATTGGCAAAAAATGCATTAGCACAGCTAACTACTCAGACGGAAGAAAATTAGAGTGACAGTGTGCTATCATTATGTAAAGTTTATTTAGGCAGGCAGATTGACTCACAACACACTTTGATCCACAATGACAGCCTGGCAGATTTTCTGCATAGACAGGAAGAACGAAGGCAACATCTCTAGATGCACCAATCATGAAATGCTGGGGTACTGCTTATACTTTTTCTGTTGTTTTATTGTGTTTTGGAAGGCTTCTGATCCACCCACTTTTGGCCCAGGAAATAAAAAACATAACCACAAAAGCATTCAGCCTTTCATTACATCAATATAGTCCAGCAACTTTAGCTACAACCTTCCAACACTGGCCACTGGCACAATTTGTGATATTCATAGGGATGCGCCCACATACTGGCTGAATGTCCATAATGACAGATATTTCCCTGTTGCCTGATGTCAGCAGATAAGAGTGATAGCAAATGGGAAATAGGTGCAGTAACTTATTGAAATATGTAAGCACACATGGAAATAAAGTATACAAAGCAAAAAAACAACAACAAAAAAACCCAATTCTAATGAGCTTTAAAGTCAATATTAGGTGTGACCACCTTTATTTTTCAGCACAGCCTGAACTCTGAGGCAGCTTTCTTCTCATTTCTTTAAGCAGTCTCCAGGAACAGTTCTCCAGGCTTCTTGAAGGACATTCAAAGCTCTTCTTTGGATGTTAGCAGCCTTTTGGTGCATTCTGTCAAGATGATCCCACAATGCTTTAATAATGTTGAGCTCCAGACTCTGGGGAGGCTGATCCATGACTGATGTGTGGTTTTCTAACCAGTTATGCATTTACTGCAAAACATCTCCAACACCACTGGCTGAAATGCAGCCCACTTCTTTAGTCTTCCAATTGTCCAGTTTCCTTAATTCTTTTAAGGATGCAATGCAGACCATACTGAGATATGGAAAAAGTTCAGCAAATAGCTTTTTGGGAAGCACCTCATTGGTACAAAAATACTATTTTATGCCTGTCAAACTGTGTTTGGCATTTTTCTAGATCTAAGGAAACAAATGGGAACCAATTATGTGGTTTTTATGACAGACTGCTAAAGAACAAAGAGCCTAAAGACATCATTTAAAATCGTTTCTTTGCTAAGTTGTCTACCCTATGTAGACAACACTGGCTCATCCTTTGAGCGAGGTCAGATACAAGGACTGGACTAAAAATGAGTGAATTAAAAAAAAAAAAAAGCCAGTGTCCAAAGATGAACTCTGAAAGACCTGCAGGGCGCCTGGAGAACCATTGCTCAAGACCAACTTTAAAATTGCAAGAAAGTCTGTAAAGAAATGTAGAGTGGCTCTATTTGCCTTGAAAGAATCACAAAAACAAAATAATACTGGTGAAAAATAAGGGTGCTAGCATCAGCTAAAGACCAAACATGGGTATCAACCCAGAATTTCACAATAGGTGTATCCTTGGCTTGTCTCGCTCAAGAGCAGTTGGAGGTATAATTGAACTAAGAAGTAAACATGCTGTATGAGTTACTTTCAGTTCTCATGTGCAGAGTATGCCTCCTGCTTTGGGGATTTAAAAAGAAACTCTTTTAACCACATATACCCTTCCTTTTCCATTAGCTATCACTGCCCTAAAACTTCATATTGGTTTTCTAGCAGACTGGAACCAATCTGCAAAGCAGGAAGCCTTCCCCCAAAGCCAGTGCCAGACTATCTCTGTCTCACAAACAGCTCAAAAACCCTTTATTTGTGCTTCCATTCCTATACTGCTGTTGCAATTGCATGTCCTTGCATGAGGGGAATACACCATGTAGATACATAAGGAAAATATGATTACGTTATGGTGCTGGAGATATTACTAAATATCAAATCATGGAAATGCGAGCATTCGGTGTTGTTAAAAAAGACAAAGTGCAGAAAAGATCTTAGAATTGCAAAACAGCATCAGCCATCAAGTGACACTGACCTTTTTACTGCACACTTTAGTTTTTCTTTTTGCCCGCACTGTAGCTCTTACCTCAGGGTTAGAAACCATTTAAGACATCCAAGACAGGTTAAGCCTGATTCGAACCTGGGTGGCTTTGTTCAAGAGCAACGCTGGCCTCAATTTTTACAGGGTTATTGTCTGAAAATTGAGTAAACCCAGGGTTAATTGTTGCCAATGTGAACCAAGGGTTAGGGTTCAAAATGACAACTGAATTGCATTTGCATTATTCAGTCAAACCTGCTAAATTAATTTCCTCATTTTGCTTGCTCTTTTTGTTGCAGAACCCATCAGAAAGACCTTGTATTAAAAGCTCGCCTCCTGTCCTTCAGATACTGAAGCCATGGTTAATTTGAGTAATTCAGTTTACTTGTTGTCCATTTCCCTCTGAAGAATAAAGAGAGGGAGCCAGCTTTCCATTACAATTCAGCACAGACGCGATGTATATCTTAATAAATCAGCAAGTAATTTGGATGCACTTTGGTTCAGACAATGCTTAAAAAAAAAGGAAAAAGAAAAGAGGGTAAAAGAAAAAAAGACCACTATAGTTATATGATGCATATGTCAGTGGCTTAGAGACATGTCTTGTATCAAATTTAAAAAACAGAATTTAGGATAACAAGCATCAGTGCAATGGAGCTCGATAAGAAACTGTCAAAAACTCGAGCATACGAGGTTTTTTCTTTTTGGGGGGGGGGTATAAAGAACAACCAAATCAAAAGTGAATAACAAACTAAAAAAAAAAAAAAAAAGTCTGAAGATGGAAGCAAGGAGGACGCTTTTGTGTATATGTGTTTGCAAGATGCTGAGTTAGCTGGATGTACTGGCTGCGTCAACAAAATGATTCCCCAGCTGAGCTATACTGCAGAAATCTCTTGTAGAGAAAGAAGAGTGAGTTACTTTAAATCAGCACTGCAGATTGTCAGGATGCCCGGTGCTGAAAGGATGAAGGTGTGAATGAAGAGAAACTGAAGTGCAGAGGAGGTATGCATTTCAAAATAAACTTTTGACAGATTGGAGTTTAAGTTATTTAAACATTTCTCAGAGGTAGAGCAGGTGGGTGAACTGATCTGGCTGCTTTAGTTAAGCTTGCTGAGCCACAGAAGCAAAAGTTAGACAGGTATTTTGACAATTACCATTACAGGTTTCTGAGGGGGTTTTAAAGTTGTTGCTGCAGTACTGCACCTAAAAATGCTCACCGGGATGGCTGCTGGAGACGAGGCAAGAAGCAGGAGATCAGACTGAGCAGGTTTAAAACTAAAAACAAAAGTTTTAAAAAATGAAGCAAAAAGACTATCACTCCCCTTCTTCCTTACCACTTAACGCGGTGCTATTAATATTCCATGACCACACATCTGACTTTCAGTTATCTGCTTATGTAGTATATTTATGCAGCTGCAGTTCAAGCTCAGCCACAATCGGATGACCTCGGTCCATACATCAGCTGATTGTGTAAATGTATCAGTTGAACCATTTGTCCATCCATCCATCCGTCAATTTTCTTCCACCTATCCAATTCACCCTGGACGGGTTGCCGATCTTTTGTAGGGCTAACACATGGAGACAGATTACATTCACACTCACGTTCACACCTACAGCCAGTACCAGTGGAATCACCACTCAACCTAACTCCATGCATGTCTTTGGACTGTGGGAGGAAGCCTCAGTACCCAGAGAGAGCTAGCGCAGACCCCAGGAGAACATGGCAAACTCCACAAAGAAAGCAAGTGGATACCAAGTGGAACCCAGGGCCTTCTTTCTTTGAGGCAACAGTGCTAACTGCACCACTGTGCCACCATGCCACCCTTCAACTAGTCAATCTCATATTAGGCATGCTAATTTAGAGACAGCAGCTAGTGTCCTGGGGGATCTCCACCCAGATCTGGACCAGAGCATCACTGAACTCCTGGACAGTCTGAGGTGCAACCTAGCAGCGTCAGATGGAATGAAACATAATGTCTCAGAGGTGTCCTATTGGATTTAGGTCAGGTGAGCATGGGCGCCAGTGAATGGTATCAAATCCTTCATCCTCCAGGAACCGCCTGGATACTCTCACCACATGACCCAGGATCCACTGCACCAGTGTAGGGTCTGACAATGGGTCCGAAGATTTCATCCCAATACACAACGACAGTCAGGGTGCCATTGCCTAGCCTGTAGAATTCTGTGCATCCCTCCATGGACACGCTTTTTGAGCAGTATATTATTGTTCTCAAAAGAAAACAGAAGTCAAACATAATCAAAAATAGGCTTAAATTTAGCTTTTAGAGCACCTGGATGTTGCCACGTATGTTTTTGTGACAAATTTCTGTTTCTCCAGACATGAATCTGACAACCTTCTTTCTGGCAGGCATTAGAGGATAAAGCAATATCGGTGTGGATCATTTTTGTGGGAAAAGAGGCTAACCTGGCAGAGAATGCGAGTTAAGTTGTGGTTTAAGCCGCGTGGTCGTGTGAAGTGGCCTATAGAGACTTAAGTGCAGAAGTGTATTGCAAGCATATCAGGCCTGGAAGAGTAACTGAAACTGTCAGCAGAGTGACTGCGCATGTTCTCTCTGTGCGCATGGATGCATCAGTGTTATTCTGAATGCGTTAAGCGTGTGACTGTCACAGCAAAGTGAATGTGTGACTGTCATTTGGACAGCTGAGACCTGCCGCGTCCTGATGTTTGCACAGCCGCCCACTCCAATATGTCTGCAGAGCCATGAGAAAGCTCAAAGCAAAGATATTCAAAGCAAAATATTCAAGCAAAATGTTTTCCACAGGCAACGATCCCTGTCTGTTTGATAGCTCAAAAGCTTAGAGAGACACACACTTATAAATACCTACAAATATGTGCTTGTAGAAGGACACGTAGATGTACAAACAGATATATCTATTGGTACACGGCTACCAAGTACAAACACAAATTGGCACACGAGTAGCAATAGATACAAGGACTCAAAAACAGCAACTGACAACAAGAGAGCCTCAGCTCACCTATCTATGACTTTGAATCAGTTGCGGCCAGTTTGGGAGAGGTTACTCTATTCCGCCATGACGCTCCAAGTGAAACACGCCTGTGTTTTCACTCCGATGGTCTTATCTGACATCTCTATGGTTTATTATCTGACACCTGCAGCTGTACGCTGCCGTTAAGAAAGTGAGATGTTCGAGAAAATGAACATTTCTGACTTAGGGCCATTTTGGAAGCAATCACAGCAAGCATAAATGAGCCACTGACCCCTTTGGCTTAATCCAAAGAGGTTACTGCTTCAAAGATGGAAAACTTCCAAGCACTAAGAATTGGAGAATATTCAGTTGAAGTCTCACTTAACATTTATATACAAAACCCTTCACACCTAAACACGCTTATCAAATGTTAAATACAGCTGCTGCCATCACAATGTGGCAACCTTTCAATTAGGAAGAGCTCTTAATATCTCCTATAGCATTACATATGCATTTACTGCATGCAGGACTACATAGTTAACATCCGCTACTTTTTAACTACATTTTTGCCAAATCTGGCGCCCACACATGGAAAAGCTTGTGACAGACGTGAACGGTCAAAACAGACGTATGAGACTTTGTTTGAAAATGAACTGCTTTTAGTTTCAGAAAATCTGCTTGTTTAGCACGAGGCTAGAACACAATTTAATTGGTGAACTGGTGAATATTAACGGGGTTACATTAAAATTGGAAAAACAATGTTTGTTCCAGCTGCTCGCTGGTTTCCAAAGCGATTATCTATTTCAGGTTTGAAGAATTATAAAAAGGAAAAATACAGCAGTCATCTTCTGCAGAAAAAAAAAGAACAAAAAGTCAACAGTTGTTGACAGCCTGCAAGTCGCCACCACTCCTTGGTTTCCTGACATATTGAGAACATATTCACAGTGAGTTTAAGCCTCCATCCACAGCGGCACTGGAAGACCACTCAAGAACCATTTCCATTACTGGAGAGACCAGCGGGGCACACTTGAGGGGAATCGCTGAAGCAGGAATGAATATTGAATCAAAAGGAGGTCTGCACGGTGCAGCAATGCCAAACATACAGTGGGGCTCTGCAGGATGTACAACAGGCCGCAACCACATGACCACGGTGGTCTCTAATGTTTAAGCTGTAGGAACATGGGAGAGATGAGGGATTCAGCCAGACGGAAAAGCGAGAGCGTGTGTAGGAAGGGGTCACCGACAAGCCCAGATGGTGCACGCTACACAAAAAGCATATGAACACAAAAGATACACAGGACAGGACAGAAGCAGGGGAGGCAAAGGATGACGCCCGGCTGCGATTAGTTTAGAAAGGAACAAACGTGCGCCCTGTCCCTGGGATCTGTGTGGCTTTGGTGACAGGAGACTCCACGCCAGCAGCAACACACGAGGGAGCAGGGGGTGCTAGAGTTGTCGGGCATCCCTACGCCCACACATAGAGCTCTTTGTGTGGTCGGGAATGGCCTATTTGTCACCGCAACACGCGGTTTTAAACTTTTGCAAAATGTACACAGAAAGCACTATATTAGAGCACTGAAAAGGGTTTTTAGCAAAAGCTTTTTCCTTTCAATCTAGTGTTTATTTTACTGGCAGATGTCAAGGAGATATTGCCCTCTTTGTCTCCAGATTCACTGGCATTCCTTTATGGGAAAATGTCAAATATTATCTCTCACTGCGAGGGGATTATTTGAGTTGTGCATGCAGTGAATCACATCCATGCACAGTGATATCCTTACATAATTTAGGGTATTCAAATATTCAGTTTATTGACTCGCCCTGCATTTACAAGAATCCTTACAAGGTTATATCCAAATTCTGAAAGGCCCAAATATGATGAGCTGTGCTTTGCTGATTTGAGCAAAAATGTTGAGGCATGTCATCACATTTTCCACTGATCCTGCAGCTGAATCATATCTGGAGTTTTTTTTCCTAGATTTCAATTTATTTATTTATTTTTTGTCTATCTTTAGCACACAGTTGCCACTGTGAGACATCAGTTATGCAACACACTTTACGATCGGCTCAGAACTTACATTTTTCAACTTCACCTGCATCTGCTGCTAAACTTTTCTTTCTAATGACTTTGGCCTAACACCTAAAGATTTAGTTTTAATCTCTCCTGTTCAGCTGTGGGTTATACTTTAAGTGTGGGTGGACAAAGCAGCAGTGATAGAAAAAACGTGGGGGAGGAGAGGGTCTTTTTTTCTTCCCCTTTCTTTCTCTGCACAAGAAAAGGTAAGAGCCAGCCACAGTGTATTCTCTGCTTTTGAGGGAATCGGTATCTTTGCCACTGCGGCTGAATGTCTGGCTGAATGTTGGTGCAAAAATGTGGAGAAGAAAGAAGCATTTGAGCCATTTTACCATAGCTGCAGTGGAAATGCCTGGATATCCATCACTACCAGCTACTTTGATACAGTACAAATGAGACGTTTTTGTCACTGAATTAAATTCCTCTCAGCAAAACTTTGAAAAACTTACAGTAGCCCATCAAATTTATGCAATCAATCCAGCTGCCACATCTTCTTACAATTCATTATTCCACAACTTATGGCCAAAAAAAAAAAAAAACCCCACAAAGCAATATTATTAATCTTGAAGAGGAGGGTAATTTATTTTCTCTGGCATGTAAAGATAATTAAACACGGGGGCGGACAGGATTTTGAGCACACTCACTTGTTGCCGCCTCACGTCTTGGCGTCTTTCCCAACACTTTAAGTCAACATACAAGTACTCGACCAATAAACCACCTTCTGCTTATGTGGGAAGATCTAATTAGCATTTTGCAGTGTCACATTCAAAATGCACTCAAATGAGTACAGTATGTATATTTGTGTGCATTTTATAAGCTGTCAAGGGGGGAAAAACACATGCCTTACATGCACATTGTGTCCTGTTCTGGACTACAGTGTACTCAGTTTCAAAATGCTGCCTCCGTATGAATCCATCTCCGCGCCCATGTTAAGCTTTCCTTTAATTCCACTTTAGCCGATTCATTTACCCTTCAGTTTTCCTTTAAGCTGCTAAAATTCCTCTTACAGAAAACAAAACAAACAACAAAAACACAAACAAGAAAATAGAACCTGTTCCTCCAGCAATCCAAGCTGGCCGCTCAGGCTGAGATGGAGGGCACTCAAAATGTTTGTCATAATGGGATCAATGTGATTTAAGTCAACAAGTTGAGCACCAAAGTGCACCTGTCAAATAGTTACATAATGGGAGACTTTCATTACCTAGCAGGAAGTAACAATATAGAGTGTAATTTCATTACGGGAATTTCATCCTTGATGGTAAGTTGATATTTTGTATCTTTATTCATGTATAAATTACACTTTTTTTCTTTTTGCGATTCATGCACATTACATGTGACCTAATTTGCTCACTTCCAACATCATATTTTGAATCCAGGACTCTTAGAAAGCTGTGCATTATTCACACTTCATATGCAGTATGCTCTCATTGATAGAAGCATAGGAGAAATTTTTAGAAATGCAGCACTTCAAGCCTGAGCTTTGGCTCGCAGGGATTATTTTGTAAATGCACTGACCTCGTTATTTAAACTAGACAGAAAAAAATGAACAGTTTGTAATTAGATGTATAGTTACACTTGAATTATATTTTCCTATTTATTTGTCACATTATGCCATCATATTTGCACCAGCACTACCACTGGGGATAGACTGATATACTGACTGGCCAATATCAGCCTTGTTGACCGATATTGGTATATAAGCAAGTAAAATGACTTTTACAGATATCAGTGATCGTTTATGGATATCAATTCATCTGTTGTTTCAGATAAACATCAGCTGCCTAAAGTTTAGCGCTCGTTTTGAGCAGTATCGGCTTAGAATTTCATAATCTGTACCACTAATACCTGCATTACCTTCATGATATTAGTGCAAAGGGTCGATGGTACTTTACTGTATTAAAATATCTCCAAGGAAACAAATGTGATGACAATAATGTAACAATTTAATATCGACTTAAGTTTATTTTGAGATATTAACTAAAATATTCATATGAATTTTGTTAAAATTAGAGCAACTCTATTGTGGAACATTTAATCCTAAACCTCAATGTGAAGCTATATTTTTTATTTTGGTTGGGAAATGTGTATTCAGTCAACTGCAGTTCACCTCAATAATCACAGAGAAAGCCAGTGGTATTTTGTCTCAGCACATTGTTTATTTATATCCCATTACCAGGATAACAAATAAATGAATATGACACGTTTTATTGCAATTCCCAATCCCACAAGCTGATGATGCATTCTATGAATGATGCCAAGACTGTGGATGGCCTTCGCTGACTGATGCTAGTAGCAAACTGTAGTCTTATTTTGCCTTAGTATACAGTCATGGTAAAAAAAAAAAGTTAAGCAAAAGTACATCCTCTTTCATCTCTAAGGTTTTATAATAATCAGGTCCACAGCAGTTCTTACAATCAGGTAAACGCAACCTCAGATGAACCCTGTCAGTATTTATTTAACAAAAATTAAGTCAAAATGCAGAAGCAGTGTGTAGAAAAAAAAACTAGGTATACCCTTACTGTTTCCATTGGCATTAAGAGGGTAAGTAGCAGCCAGGTGCTGCTAATCAAATACGTTTAACTGATAATCAGCCAGTGTGAGCGCCTCTATAAAAGCAGAGGTTTTGGCAGTTTGCTGGTCTGGAGCATTTAGGTGTGTTAACACAATGCCAAGAAGGAAAGACATCAGCGATTATCATAGTTTTTCAAGTTTTTCCACACACTGCTTTTGCACTTTGGCTCAGTTTTTGTTATATAAATAATGACACTGTACCATGTTGTATGCTGTTTGCAACAGGTTGTCTTTACCTAATTTTAAGACCTGTTAAGGAGCAGAGAATTTTATATGACATCCTGATATACAACCTTAGATGTGCTTTCTTTAACCATGACTGTATGTGGTGTCACTGACTGAAGATATTTTCTTAACACAAAGTTAAGGCTGGGGAAAAAGAAATTGCCCTTGGAATTTTTCTTTACTACAGGTTAAAAATGTTTGTCGCATACTTGCCCATGAAATAAGACTCTCATGAGAAAACATGGGCTAATTTTTTTCTCAATATAGACAGCGAGTGGGCAAGTAAACACAGCACCGCACAGTTCAATATGATCTGATTACAGTGTCTGCTGAGAAAACACCGCCAACATATCCTTCAAAACAGCTTTAAGGTTTCCATTGTGCCTTTGTTTTTCCATACTGCGGTATCACAGGGTTCCTATCACTGTCAGTGGACATGCTGGCAGAATGTCGGGTGCACTGTGGTCTGCCTGGGGGGACACTGACTTCCCCACAGCCGTTCCCTGTCACAGTACCCCATAATTGGCCCCCTGCTTCTCACCAGAGAGTTCATTCGCGTGTGTGTGTTGGTGCGCATATGTGTGGGCGCCTGCACACTTGGCTGTCAAACTATCGGATGACGCACAGATCCATGGGCACCGGAGGAGCCCTGAACCGCTATGAAGACATTCTGTCAGCTTAGAGATGCTGGGAACTGCTGAGATAGTTCAATCTGCAAGCTTTTTCACAAGGTTAAAGTTGGGGATTTTCGGGAAGGCTGTGCCATATCTGATCGCAGTGGAATAGTGCAGAAATAATAGATGTATGCTGTGAAAATGCACTGCAGGGAGTGAGATTTGGCCACAATGGTAGAAATGTGATACAGAAGAACAATTGCTTGTTATCAGTTAGGGATGTGGGCTGTAATGCTGAATGAAGCAGTTCATACCAAAGTCGTGACTTTAATTTGCGGCAGGTTTTAGAGCCGAATATAGCGGGGGGATATGAAGAGGAGAGATTTGATTCTATGTAAACAGGGTTGTAT
Organism: Pterophyllum scalare; assembly: GCA_024447675.2. Classification (NCBI taxonomy): domain Eukaryota; kingdom Metazoa; phylum Chordata; class Actinopteri; order Cichliformes; family Cichlidae; genus Pterophyllum; species Pterophyllum scalare. Next base: position 648 of record JAMQGT020009399.1, on the reverse strand, counting down.
GAAAGCTTGTACCAAACACAGGAGATAAGAAACAACAGCAAGCCGAATTCAGGCTGGATTCGAGAATGTGTTTTCTGGGCACAAAATACAAACAGCCCATTAAGCTCCAACCAAGGAAAACACTCTGGCACATGAAGTCTCCAAAGAGGCTGAGAAAGTCTGCAATAAATCCACAGAACGACACTAGCACACAACACTAACCAAGCTACACTCGGACAACGGGGGTGGAATCGAGAGGGCAACTCACCATATGATGTTTATTACTACAAGTTGCTTGTTGTCTTTGGCATTATGATGTAGCTGATTCTGCACTGTTACACAAAATTCAATTTTTTTTCCCAGGTTTCTTTTTCCTCCTTCAGCTTCTGTGAAAATGAAAAGCCCTGGACACTGTGCCAGACAATGCCAGATGTACAGTGCCTTGCGAAAGTATTCGGCCCCCTTGAACTTTTCAACCTTTTGCCACATTTCAGGCTTCAAACATAAATATATTAATTTTTAATTTTTTGTGAAGAATCAACAAGTGGGACACAATCGTGAAGTGGAATGAAATTTATTGGTTGTGTCAAACTTTTTTAAGAAATAAAAAACCGAAAAGTGGGGCGTGCAATATTATTCGGCCCCCTTGCGTTAATACTTTGTAGCGCC
>JAMQGT020009398.1:0-12454 GCA_024447675.2 Pterophyllum scalare | reverse complement strand
ATCGTTCCTTTCGTTCAGTTACGTATTGCTAACATTTGCTACAACAGTCGCTCTCAGTGACGCCTGCCTCTGCCTCTGCACTGTCAGTTTATGATCATATTTAATTTTACACAGCATCTCATGCACATCAGTTCGTTAGACCCTGTCCATAAATACACAGAATTTAAGTTATGAATGACGACATTCGTAGTATGCTTTGGGCTTTTTAGCCTCTGTTGTGACAGGACAGACGAGGGGATACCCACAGTCACTGGCCTTAGGGCAGATTTGAACCCAGGCTTCTGTATTAGCCCTAAAACAAACAGGTGCACGCGACCGACCCCGTGACCTAAATTCATGCTCCGCACGTTCAGTGTTATTATGAGAAAAAATTCTCTAAATGGTTACACAACTCTAATATATTAGTAATATTTTCCATAGCTATTTGCTCATAATTTGTATCCCAAGAAACTGTCTTTCCATGACACTGTAATGCAAACATACTAGTTTGGGGTTGTTTGGAGCAGCCAGAGTGAAGTGTAACTGGCACGGGTTGGCTGGTAGCTGTAATTATTATATAAAGTGCCTTGAGGTGACTGTTGTGATTATATAAATAAAACTGAATTGAACATGACCCTTGCTCCTACACTGCCAAGTTCCTGCAGGACCCTAAAGTTGCATTATAGTATATTATTGGTGCTGGAGCAAATTATTGGGATAATTTTGGTATTCATTCTTCACCTGGTGATTTTGTAATTATGTCGTGGAGAATAGTACTGTTCTTGGTATGGGGATGGGATCAGTGACTTTCAATCCAGTTCCTATATATGGCAGTGGCAGAGTTTTTCTTTACCTACACCTGAACCTGGTTTTGAAGGTATGCTGACTGCCAGGGACACCAATAGTGGAAACTCACAAAAGTGATCCTAGTTTGCATGCAATTCAACGCACTTCCTCTTGCATCGAATCATGGTTGGGGCAGCGCAGGAGCAGATCTTTCACTGTTGAATTTCATAGTTAAATATGAAGTCAAAGAGCCCGAGCTTTAAAGAGGATCGTCATGACACTGTCACAGTTCAGGAGTAGGAAGCTGTGTTTATGGAGAAGAAAGGTATACCTGTAGCAGAACAACCTGAGGAAGTCCTAATTAAGCTGGTGGGGAGGGCACATAAGATGCTCAGAATGGGCAGGACCATTGTGAGCCATAACTGTGCAGCAACAGGGAGTGACGCCCATTGTAAGCAATGTAGCCCCCTGCTGATAAATTGGGCGTGATACCACCGGTCTCTGTTTTAGAGCAGCAGCCACTGCGACATGTCTGCGAGACAGGCATGGCAGTCAAACATGGCTTAATCAGACCGGCAATATCAAATCCACTGTGTCATATGTGAAGATGTTGGACACACTACTCGTTACAACTGTAGAGCCAGTCATCTATTCTTTCTTTCACTTGTGCTGCATGTCCCAGACCCAAGTCTACGGTTCCACAGCAGTAGGGAAAGGAGTTGGTTAAGTCCCACCCCGAGACTGGTGATGAGTTGTAGTCTATCTACCAGAGTGTGTGTGAGGAAAGAACTTGTCCTGAAGCCTGCATCCAAGGACTGAAACCACACTATGAACTGTTCTATGAAGATTAGGTGGCAAAGTTTCAATTAAAGCCAGTGGGCCTACACACTGAGCACTAATTTAATTTTATTTATATAGCACCAAATCACAACAAACAGCTGCCTCAAGGTGCTTTATATTGTGGGTAAAGGCCCTACAATAATTACAGGGAACACCCAACAATCAAAACGACCCCCTATAAGCAAGCTCTTAGCGACAGTGGGAAGTAAAAACTCCCTTTTAACAGGAAGAAACCTCCAGCAGAACCAGGCTCAGGGAGGGGCAGTCATCTGCTGCGACCGGTTGGGGCTGAGTGGAGAGAGACAGGACAAAAGACATGCTGTGGAAGAGAGACAGAGATTAATAATAATGATTAAATACAGAGTGAAGTATAAACAAGTAAATAAAGGTGAATGAGAAGAAACAGTGCATTATGGGACCCCCCTCAGCAGCCTAGGCCTATAGCAGCATAACTAAGGGGTGGTTCAGGGTCACCTGATCCAGCCCTAACTATAAGCTTGATCATAAAGGAAAGTTTTAAGCCTAATCTTAAAAATAGAGAGGGTGTCTGTCTCCTGAATCCAAGCTGGGAGCTGGTTCCACAGAACAGGGGCCTGAAAGCTGAAGGCTCTGCCTCCCATTCTACTCTGAAGTATCCTAGGAACCACAAGTAATCCTGTTTAGTGATGTCACCGTGGACTTTACCTTGATAGAAAAGAGGAACAAGGATAATGTATTTATCTTTAACTCACATACAGTACAGAGGACACTAGTCAGAGGAAAACAGGAGCAATACAGTGGGTCATATTACAGTATGACTCAGATTTGGACTCACATTATTATTATTATTCATAACAGGGAAACAACTCAGAGAAATGTGACTGCAGTGGAGAACAGGAAACCATAGAGCACATCACACTGTCAGAAATATGAAGGTCTCAGCACAGTGAAAGTTATCAGGCCATATTCAGTTATGTGAGACAAATTCACTTGTTTGATGGGATTTCTTCCTTTTAGAAACATTCACACTCCATACCAGTGGATGGCAGTAACGCATCGGTTCGTTTCCAACTGTTAATAAACATGAAGAAGTAGGAGAAGAAGAAGAAGAAGACGAACACAGCTCGCACTTCCCTATGAGCGGAATCATGTTTGAGAACTTCAGAGAAAGGCTCCACATTGTCCAGCAGGATTTCACAACCGGGTTGGTCTGCTTTAGCTAACGTTGACTGTGCTCCGGCTCCCTCAGATTTAATGAATTGGGCCTCGTTAACATGTAGCATAGCAGGCACACTTACCGCTAGCTAATGAGGACACAGTAGCATGCTGCAGAGAGCAGCGGGGACTGAACCTGATGCAGTCCTTGCCTTTGTTCTGACTTTAGGAGCCCGGTACACGTCTTTCTTTCTGATTGTGCCACTTAGTGCGACTCCAGCTGTTCAGGTTGTTGCTGTCAGCTGATAGTCATGTGATGACCCCTCCCCCCAACCTCTCGTTTCTGATTATGCGTTAGTTTGGTAACTAGATAAAGTTTCATCCTGCCGTCACTCCAGGCTACACACGCGTTTTATCTACATTGGTGGTGTTGCAGCTACCTGAGCTTCAGAGGCTCGAAGCTAAACTGTCTTCAGTTTACTGCACTAAGGTTATACTGTGGCTTTCCTTCAGTGACTGCTAACTGCTTCAACTAGCTCCCTTCTGCCAATGGATGTTTGCTTGGTGAACATGAGCTCAGCAGTCACAGCTGTTCCCAGTTACAGATAACATTGAAGTTTTTATAACGCTCCAATAACTTATCAACAAACATACCTACAAGCACAAATCCACATCTGAACATCACTAACCAACTCTCCAATGTCACACTTGCAGACTGACATGGTGTGTTCATGGTGTGCACTGAGCCTGAGCTGTAAAGTGAGTGATGGTGGGACCACCTTTGTTCTCCAGCCCAGCCTGAACCCTGTGAGCCTGAACCCTGTCAGTTCCTTCAGCAGTCTTCAGGAACGGTTCTCCAGCTTCCTGAAGGACATCCAAAGCTCTTCTTTGGATGTTTCTGCCTCTGGTTCTGCTCTCTGTCAGGATGCTCCCACACTGCCTCAGTAACGCTGAGCTCTGGGGACTGATGCTGTTTCATTGTGTGTTTTTCTATCCAGGTGTGCTTTTACTGCAGTGGAGGTGTTTGTGATCATTGTCTTGCTGAAAAATGATGCCGTAACCAGTCAGGCGCTTTGCATGGTGGACTGGAACCTGACGGTACTTTTCTGTGGCCACACTTCCATTGTCCAGATGCCCACTGGCTGAAATGAGCCCCACTGCACGACCTCTCCTGACCTCTTTGTGCATATTGACGATTTGAACCAAAGCTCTGAATTCATCCCTCCATGAGGCCTGTTTAAACTGATTTTCTGTGCAGTTTTTGTGCCTATTACACGAGAAAGAAAAGAGTTCTTGACAGCCACCTTTCCACTTCTGATGGCACTTTCGATTTTTTTCTCTTTCGTTTGTTTCTGGGTTTTTAATCTTGGAGAATTAGTTGTTGGTGAGATGAAGTGACTGGTTCTATATAAAACTTTTCTACTCTAAACGAACACTCAGTGCTTTATGCAGCATGTCTCACTGACACACATTCTATATTTAAGTGCTGTCTAACATTCACTCACAGAGAGGCTGTGGCTCAGGACGTAGAGGAGGTCACCTGCTAATCAGAAGGGTTGTTGGTTGTTCGATTCCTGGCTGCTCAGGATCCTGAACCCCGAGTTGCTCTCTGATGTAACTGTTGGAGTGTGAATGTGTGTGAACGAGGCGTGCTGTATAAAGCGTGTCGAGTGCTCAGAGTAGAGTAGGAAAGCACTAAATGAGAACCGGTCCATTTAGCCTTTACAGTCACGCACCTCGGGGTTCAGTATGGAGCCCAGGCACGGAGCCCGGAGCTTTCCTGTGTTCTGCTTCCATTCTCGTGCTCTCCAACGCTTCCCTTTTCTTTCTCTCTCCAGTTTTAAGACTCTTGGAGACAAATCCCGAAACACCAAAATGAAGAGGAGACCCAGGTGAGAGTGCGTGTTTATTTCTTTTCAGGGAAACCAGTGGTTCTGCAATTAATTCAAATCTTAATTATTAATAATTAATGAACTCGAACACCGATACCTGGAGGGAGGTCATGTTTCTGTTAGCGGGATAACTCGTAAAATTATGAACGGATGTTGATTAAAACCTCTGGAGTTGTTGGGGTGGAACAAATTACGTTTTGGCAGTATGAGCATAGAAAATTTGGGGTGGGTGAGGCGTGTTCTGAGTGCCCTCCTAGTTGAAATATTGCTGATTTAATATTAAAGTTTGTAACCTGTATCTTTGGGCAGGTCAGTGGTTAAATTCCCAGCTCATCCACCCCTAATCTGTGATTGTCCTCGGGCAGCATTCTGTGTCTGATTGCTGCAGCATCATAACGATCATGCTAGTGTTTCCCACACACTGACTAAACTTGGTTGGGCCACCCAGCTGTAATAATGCTATGAGTATTAATGACTCATTTTAAGGCCTTTTTATTTCATTGAGAGAATGCTGCCATACACCAAATTAATAACGTCCTTTAAATTACAACTTAAACAAGCTTTAGTAGACTTCCTCTGAGTCCATTACACTTAACTGAGAAAGTAGTTTCCCCTTCCTGATTTTTGTTTTTGCATGTTTGTCACGTGTTCGAGATTATCAAACAAGTTTTAATATCAGACAAAAATAACCTGAGTAAATACAAAATGCAGTTTTTAAATGATGGTTTCATTTATTAGGGTGGGGTGGGGTGGGGTGGGGGAGCTATCCAAACCTAATGGCCCAGTGTGAAAAAAATCACGACTTAACTGTGATGAAGCACATTTATGGAGTTAAATTTCTCTGGCCACACCCACAGCTACCAGAGCTGCCGAATCAAGAAACTGCTTAAACTGAACCATCCTGCCACGATCTAAGGAAGCTGAAGGACAGGTGAGAAATGAAGTCACTGACAGCTTCCTGGAAAGGGTCAGGCTGTGGGACTGCAGGAACCACGATGAGAACCATTATCCACAAACGAAGAAAACCTGGAACAGCGCCGAACCTTCCCAGGAGTGGCCGACCTACCGAAATTACTGCGAGAGCGCATCGACGACTCATCCAGGCGGTCACAGAAGAACCCAGAGAAACATCTAAAGAACTGCAGGCCTCATTGGCCTCCTTTAAGGTCAGAGCTCACGATTCAACAATCGGAGAGAAACCGGGCAGAAATGGAAGAGCTCCAAGGTGAAAACTGCTGCTGACCAACAAGAAGCCAAAAGCTCATCACACATTTGTCAGAAAACATGTTGACAACATTCTGTGGACTGACGAGACCGAAGCTGAACTTTTTGGAAGGTTTGACTCCCGTTACCTCTGCATAAACTAACACAGCATTTCATTAAAGAACATCCCACCAACAGTCACACATGAAGGTGGTAGAGTGATGGTCTGGGGCTGCTTTGCTGCTTCAGCACACGAATGACTTGCTTTAAGTGAAGAACCATGAATTCTGCTCTCTACCAGAAAATCCTGAAGGAAAATGTCCAGCCCTGAAGCTCAAGCTCACTCGGGTTAGGAAGCAGGACGATGGTCTGAAGTCCACCTCTGAATAACTCAAAGAAAGAGAGAAGGTTTTGTCCTGATCAAAGGGCAGGCTTACGTCTGATTGAGATGGTTTGGCATATCCTGAAACAGGCGGTTCGTGCTCAGGCCCTCCAGTGCCGCCCCCCCCCCCACAGTGATGTGAGTTATTGTGAAATCTTGATTGCAGTTCTTGCTGCCAAGGGACGCACAACCAGTTATCAGGTTTAGGGGGTGGCTTTCACAGAAGGCAGGTGGGCTTGGATAACTCGGTTTTTTTTTCACTTAATAAATGACATCATCATTTATGAACTATATGTCATATCATAAAATGTCAGATGATCTGAAACATGTAGGTACAAGCAAAAATACTAAGAAACCAGGAAGTGATAAATACTTTGTACAACTAATGTAATGTGTACAAATGTGTGCAGCAATGCCCAAGTACAACAGATGTTTTGTACATATGACAAAAAATGTATCCATCCTGGGTGGAGATGTACTGATTTGAATCAGATTTCAGTCTGAGCCACAGGCAGAAACCAGCTCCACATGGAGAGGCCCAAGCCGACCAGCAGATTTGAACCAGAAACCCTTTCGCTGCAAGGCAGTACTTAGACAGCGCATCACTGTACCACCTGTCCTGTGCCTTAAAAGGGCCTTAGATTCCTTGGGAATCCTTGACTTTGTGTCTGCATGTAATGCAATGTGTGCTGTGCCATTTGTGCTGATAAGCGTTAGCAGAACAGGCTAACTGTAGTCATGATGTAGCTGCTACTGAACACTGCACGACTCTTCTGTTTGTCCAGGTTTGAAGAACACCTTCCTCAGTTCAGTGCTGGACTGGAAATCCTAAACAGGTCTTCAGTCTGTCTCTCACACACACACTAAGTGTACTAAGACTTTGATAGTATAACTGTGTTGAGGCTCTTTGTTCTTTGTAGGTATGAGGAGAGCTGGTTTCTGCTCCATAAAAGAACGAAGGACTGTGCTCAGGCTGCTGAGGTATGAGGTGTTTCTCCATTTCTGCCTTGTTACAGACGTGCTTTCACATTTCGAGGCTGCAGCCGACCGAACAAAATAAACAAGTCCGCAGGAGTTTTATTTACCTGATTTCAAGATCTGGTAAAATTATTATTTTGACTGTGTATGTGCGGTATGACAACATTTTCATATATTTTTCTCTCTCAATCCTAACGTTTTTTTTTCTCCATGCAAGAGTGTTCTTAGAGCAGCTACTGCAGCTCGTCGGCTGTGTCTCTCTGCAGCTCGTCGGCTGTGTCTCGCTGCAGCTCGTCGGCTGTGTCTCGCTGCAGCTCGTCGGCTGTGTCTCGCTGCAGCTCGTCGGCTGTGTCTCGCTGCAGCTCGTCGGCTGTGTCTCGCTGCAGCTCGTCGGCTGTGTCTCGCTGCAGCTCGTCGGCTGTGTCTCGCTGCAGCTCGTCGGCTGTGTCTCGCTGCAGCTCGTCGGCTGTGTCTCGCTGCAGCTCGTCGGCTGTGTCTCGCTGCAGCTCGTCGGCTGTGTCTCGCTGCAGCACATCGGCTGTGTCTCGCTGCAGCTCGTCGGCTGTGTCTCTCTGTAGCTGAGCATGTATTCCTTCCTGACACAACCCACCCGTTTCTCAAAACAAAGGCTGTCCAATCAACTGAAGGCAGATGTCAGGTAGCATATTTTCATGCATGTGCTTTTTAAATACATCACCACTGCGATGGGCTGAGGAGAGAGAGAAACCATCTACTGATGTGAGTTTGTATGCTTTATGGAGTGCCTTAGAGTCTGTCTAAAGAAGTGAGCTCTTTTCCCAGCAAGCTGTACCTGAAGCCGTTGATGTGATGAACCATTTGATGGCCTTCGTTTTCACCTGGTCTCTCAGAAACAAGTTTCTGGAAATGTAGGCCAATGGCCTTTTCACCTCTCCCTACAGAAGAACTTGACCAATTCCCCAGCAGTTTGGATAGTAAACTCTCCATCACAGGATCCTGGCAGAGTGCCTTCTTGAGGCCTTGAAAGGATTTTTCTTTGTGCTCCCCCCACACAGTCTTTTTCTCTGAGGTGCTTGTGAGGTCAGACCGAGATGTTGACCTGAGATGGAAATGCCTGATGAAACAGCGGTACCAATGCACTGGGCTGATGGCCTCCACAGGCTGTAATGGAATGGAACTGAGTCTTGAGCTTTTCTAAGGAACATTTCTGTGGGTGTTTAATTGGTCTTCAACAGGAGCTCCTCAGCTCAGTCACATATTCTTGACAGATACTGCTGTAAAGAAAATGTGATCCAGGTAAACAGCACAGAATGAATCTGTGCTGTTTTATTGTATTTATTGGACTTTAGTGGTGTTTTTGCTCTGTTTCAGTGTGCAGGGTTTCAACTGAGACAAATTTCTCCCGAGGGAGACAAATAAACAAGGTTCAGGATCAAGATTCTTTATCAGCCTCTGGAAAGTAGCCAAAGCACAACGGAGTCCATGGGGTGTCTTGGTAAACTGCCATAATCCCTGTGATATCCTAAAAATGGTCAGATTCTCGGCTACCTCAGAGAACTGGGGAACAAAGCTGCAGGGTGCTGATGAGCCTAGCATGGGGTTGGCCACACGTTGGGAACCACTGGTCTAAAAAATGTGCTCTTATTTCTTCCTAGTAGTATTAGTCGTGATAACTGACACAACCTTTCTATTTTATTTATTTATTTGTGATTATTTATATGTATTTATTTATTTATGTTGCAATTCATTTTTTTGTATTTTATTTTCAAGAGATTGTAGAAATGCTCTAGATTTCAAAGTATTCACTATTCTTTAAGTGCAATAAATGCTGATGAGTGATGAGTCAGTGGTAACTTCTCTCTGCTCTGCTTACCTTCCCACACCTGTGTGTTTCAGGCACTGGATGGTGACATAGTGATGCTCTCAGCACACTGGGAAAGAAAAAGGACAGCGCTAACACAACTACATGAACAACTGCAAAGCTTGCCGGCCTTTATCAGTGATCTTGATGTTATCACTGCTAATATAGGTATCTATTGTGAATTTCTGTGTAGTAAAGTCAGTCAGCACCACAGTCAATGATGCCTACAACATTGGTCCATAAGCCTCAGTATTCAGATCTTATCCTTTAAGGGTGGAACACCAAACCTCAAGTTTCCATATTGAGTCACACGTTATACTATGGTCTGGTACCTGCTAAAACCAGTTAATTGTTAATAAATAAATAGTAAATAGTTGACCTGACTCAAGCAACAAAAGAAAAGCTTTCTAAAAGTGATAACAATAAGTTAAAGGCATATGTAGTCTTATTAACACAGATTGTTAAAAGCTTGTATTATGAGCATCTTATTTTTATTGGAAGGAGAATTCATTGTAGGGTTAACATACAATATAAAAAGACTCAAGGCGACTGTTGTTGTGACTTGGCACTATATAAATAAAATAGAATTGAATTGGACCTTTAGTATAAAGTTATTATCCTTGTGAATATGCACTGTACTGCCAACAGTATTCACATGAACCTGAGTAACATCCATCCTTCGTCCAGAGGCTTTAATATGATGTGGGCCCACCCTCTGCAGCTATAACAGCTTCAGCTCTTCTGGGAAGTCTTTCCTGAGGTTTAGGAGTGTTTATGGGAATTTCTGACCATTCTTCCAGAAGCACATCTGTGAGGTCAGACACTGATGTTGGAGAGAAGGCCTGGCTCACAGTCTCTGCTCTAATCCATCCCAAAGGTGTTCTATCAGGCTGAGGTCAGGACTCTGTGCAGGCCAGTCAGGTTCTTCCACACCAAACGGGCTCATCCATGTCTTTATGGAGCTGCTTTGTTGGAACAGGAAGGGGCCATCCCCAAACTGTTCCCACAGAGTTGGGTCCATCAGACTGTCCCAAATGTCTTTGTATGCTGAAGCATTCAGAGTTCCTCTCACTGGCGCTAAGGGGCCGAGCCCAACTCCTGAAAGACACCCCCACACCATAACCCCCCCCCTCCACCAAACTTTACACAATGCAGTCAGACAGGTACCGTTCCCCTGGTAACCACCAATCCCAGACTCCTCCATCAGATTGGCAGATGGAGAAGTGTGATTCATCCCTCCAGAGAACACGTCTCCACATGAAGGTTGGAGGTCTGTAGTGATCGCCTCTGCAGAAAGTTGGTGACCTCTGTGCACTATGACCCTCAGCATCCACTGACCCCACTCTGTGATTTTACGTGGCCTACCACTTCATGGCTGAGTTGCTGTCGTTCCCAATCGCTTCTACTTTGCTATAATCGCACTAACAGCTGACTGTGGAATATTTAGCGGTGAGGAAATTTCAGGACTGGACTTGTTGCACAGGTATCATCCTATCACGGTAAGCGGTATCATGGTGAGTGGATACTTTTGGCAGTATAGTGTAGCTTGATTCACTGATCTTCTGCTGGTGTGCCCAGGTTTGGTCTGTCACTTAAACCCTGATATAAGATAGACATCCTCTCCTAATGCAGTGCATGCCTGCACTGTTCATGTTAATAGTAATGGAAATTATCTGGTCAACAATGATAATAGAACTTCCTTTCTTTCAATATTTATTTTTTGAGCAATATTTATTGAACAAAATGGGGAAAAAAGCAGCAGAAATCCACATCTTTTGTGTGTTTGTTTCTAGCTCATTTGGAAGGTGACTTTGAGGAAATGGAGAGCAGACTGGTATACCTGGAGACTCTGTGTTTTCAGTGTGAACAACAGACAGTGAAACAACAACACATCAGCCAACTAGAAACACATAAGAAAAAGAAAAGGTATACAAACTTGTTTCTTAATGAATAACTTAAATGTGAGTGATTGCAATCAGTGATTGTGTAACTGATTGTAGTCTCAAACTGTGCTTTATGAGCACCAGTTTGAACTGTGTATATGCACATTAACATTTACACAGTGTAAGAGACTTGGAGCTGCCCCTAGTTCCTGTCAGATTTCTGTTATTATTGCTTTCATGTGCACACAGTATTTGACCATAGTTGCTGATTACTAGTTATTGTACAGCTCAAAGTTGTTACAGTTTTACAATTGTTATGTGAACTGTATTTCACCAGTCATCAGTGCATTAAGACTGATTTTGAGAATAGTTGATTTTATGTAGTCACACTTACGTGCAAGCATACTATAACCATCAAAAATGGACAGATTAGTTATGCAGATATAGAAATGTGTAGGCATTATTTAAAAATATTTTAGGTTCATGGGAGGATATCTTTATTCTGTCACAATTTGATTGCACTAATTAAACTTAAAAGGAAGAAAAATGAGCTTCACATCATAATACAAAGTGTCAGAATGTCCTAATGGGAACTGTTTTGGAGATTATATTATTAATGTGAATCTGTCTAATACCTGTCTTTAAACAGGAGGGAGGTGGAGTTGCTGGAAGGTAAGTTGCTATATATCCATCTTATCTTATTGATCTTATCCAGATACACTTAAGGTAGTATATATGTCATTCTAGAACAATGGTAAACGTGGTGATCATGTAAAATACCAACAGTTAGACTGCTTATTTTCTGTTGCTTGAGTTGTGTGTCTTTCTGTTTTGTAGAGGAACTGAATTCTGAGCACACTCAGAAGGTAGCAGAGATGGAGCAGATCATGCAGCAAAAACTAAGAGAGCGGCAGAAAGTCTACGAAGAAGCCTTTAACCAAGACGTGGAACAATATCTGTCCACTGGATACCTACAGCATAGAGGTAAGTTGCTAGCCATTAAAACCATGAATATAGTCATAATCGTTTTCACAGTAATGTGCCTAATTTTATGAAAAGGTACTGTGGTGATGTAAAAATGAATGGGTGGGTAAAGTTTCAAAAGGTGAAACATGTAAAAGCACTGTTGCAAAGTAATAAGTACTTAAATAAAAATGTCTTTAACCTCAAAAATTCATTTGCTGAGAAACTGATTTGAATAGTGAGCAACTTAAGTAAAACAAAAAAATTAGTTTCCTTTTGTTCTGTTTTTGTCAGCATGTTACAGTATTCTTAAACTTTTATAGACTAGGATTCATTCTCTGTCTAAAATCTGCTCAAAATGTGTGGTGTTCTTAAACAGTACAGTTAGGTCCATGACAGTGTTTTAGCTAGCGGCTGATCGCCAGATGCTGCGCTTTGCGGAGGCGCCCTCGTGTCGGGCTGAGGATTTCTCCACGTTTGGAACTCTGCTGTTGCTGAAATTCGTGAACAGGAGCACACCCTGAGAACTCTGCCATGGCTAGGTCGCTGCTGTTATCACCCTTAGGCAGTATTA
>JAMQGT020009397.1:0-47291 GCA_024447675.2 Pterophyllum scalare | reverse complement strand
AAGCAGTGTACATTCAGTACTCTGGCCTGTACAATTTTCTGGCGATGTCTTTATAGTGTGAACCAAGTTTTGGCCACAGTGAGTCAGACTGACCGGTGTCGTGTTTTAGGTGTGACATTTGTTCAGAATAACTGCGTTAGTGTCCGTGAGATGAGGACTGGGCAGTGCTATTTCATCCAAAGAAGCAAAGAACAGCACTGAAGAAAAAATGGATTAGATGTTCGATTTGCCCCTCCCCAAACTACCACCTTATCGTGTTGGAGGGGTTTGTGTGTCCCTGTGATACCAGGGGATATGCTGTCTGGGGGCTTTTGCCCCTGGTAGGGTCTCCCAAGGCAAATTGGTCCTGGGTGTAGGTGCAGACAAAGAGCGAGTCCAACAACCCCTATGAGATAGAGATCAAGGCTACAGTTGACCTCTCTTTAATAAGTGTGCTCCAACTATTGGGTGGTCATACTCGTCAGGCTCCCCGGGAAGGTCGATGCCAGGGTGCTGGAAAGGAGAATTTGTTTATTGCATGCCATTCAGTCCCCGTAGATCTGCAGCGAGAGCTTGGTCCACATTGCTGGCAATAAGTCAGACTGGTTTCTGGTGGGTGTTGGCCTAGGAGTGCCTCTGTGGTCGGTGCTGGAGGGGGTGGCTGCGGAGAAGGAAGTTGGGGTTTCTCCGCTAAGGCTGCTGTCCCCGCAACCTGGCCCAGGAAGGCAGAGGAAAATGGATGGATGGATGTTTGAGTTAATGGCTGGTTCTGATCCATTCATGCAATTAATTTAAGTTGGATGTTGATACCCAAATGGGTCATCCAACCACCTAACAGGTATTTTAAAAAGTATTTTCAGGGGTGGCTTCTTGGTTGGTTCTTTGTAACATACATAACATAGGTCAGGTCATCAACAAATAACCAGCAGAGACAAACTGACCAGATTGTGTTTTTATTTCAAATGATTTGACAAAACATACATCACATACATTAGGAGTGTAGATCTCTTTCTCCTGGTAGCTGTTACAGTAGGTCTGAACCCCTCCACAGTGAAACCAAAGTGACGGGAAGAGGAAAGGAGACAGGAGAGAAACAGCAACTACATCTGTCAAACATGGGAAGAGTGTGACTGCCAGTGGAACAAGGCCACTGGTGTTTACTGATGATGTGACTGCTGATAGGAACAGCTGGATGGATTGTGAAGCGTATGAGGCTGTGCTCTCTCTGCTCAGTCCGCATATTTAAAATTGTTAGTTGTCAAATTACTCCTGAGCCTCTGAAAATGGGAGATGGCTCTAATTTCCACAGAGTTACTGAGTAATGTTTGTTACACTCCTTGAATTAAAGCTGAAAGTCTGCACTTCACATCTTGATTGATTTAAAATCACTGTGGTGGTGTACACAGGGAGAACTACCTTCTCTAACATGTCAAAGTGACCTTCAGCACAGGGAAGTACTGTAACACTGAGTGCTTTTATTGGTATTTCTCAGGTAGCTCGGTGTGGAAAGCCTTTTACTTCACACCAAACTTCTACCCAGAAGACAAGATGGCATGTTTCCACACACTTGCCTGCTTTTGCACGTCAGACTATGTGACCTATCACGATCCCCCGCTGCTCTTCGATCTCTCGAAGGACCCATCAGAGAGCACGCCTCTGACTGCAGACACTGAGCCTGCCTTTCACTCCATCATGGCCACAATGAAGGAAGCCGTGGAGATGCATCAGCGGTCACTGAAGCCCGTGAAGAACCAGTTAAGTCCAGGGAGCCTGATGTGGAAGCCCTGGCTGCAGCCCTGCTGCTCCACAGTCACACAGCTCTGTCAGTGCCAGCAGGACCCATAGGCTGCTGTCAGAGTGATGGTACACAATCTGAATATGGACATTACATGTAAAACTCCATTATTGAACCTTTGTTTTGTCAGAATTCAGTCACATGACTCAGTGTGGTAACAAAAGCTTGAGCTTCATAAACTATGGATCAGGCAACAATAAAGCCGAGCTGACACTAACAAAGTACAGTTATCAGCTGTCAGATTACAAATACATTTTTACTGGTATTTAACACTGAGAATAATCACCTCCCTAATTATGAGACCGTGTCAGACCGCAGTCAGCGTTCAGAGTAAGGTGTTATACAAACACGAAGTGCTGTGAGCTGCAAAGAATAAATTCGGTGTGATATAAATGTATTCACATGGGAATTTACAGGATTAACACTTTTCTGCAGCGTTGCTTTCTTTGATTTTAGCTTTAATAGTGTTAAATTCTGATTAGCTCCCAGCACTTTGTCAATTTTGTGCAGACGAAAAGTCAAATAATGCACTGAGTGATCTCTTTTGTGTCCAGAATCTGAGGAAAACCTTGAGTTATGGACAAAGATAGTTGGTAACCATTGTCACGATACCCATGATCTGATACTGGGGCTTTGGTTTAGCTAATGCAGTGAAAATCCAGCTAGGTTGAACTGGCTTTGTAATATGAATATGGTGTAACACAGCACTGAGCTCAGCAGTTCTTACTTTAAGAAGCATTTGCTAACAGAAGGACAGCCTCAGCCAGGAGGACTGTTCCCCCACCACAGTGCGCCAACCTTTCAAGAACAGCAGACAGACATGGAGACCACACCCTGCATGGACAGGATACAAAAGGATCCCTTGCTAATATCTGTAGAGTGTCCCCAGAGGTCCTGTTAGGCCCCAGTGGGTCGGAGCTGTTCTGCAGAATGAGGGGCTATTACCTTAAAAGCAGCTTACATGAACCTTACCATGCACGTTTGATTTAACATAGTGTTTGTAGGAGAGTTTAACATGAGTAATGACAGAGGACTGTTAATGTTCATTAAAGAGTTTCAGAAAGCAAGCTTCAGTGTGTTCTGTTTTTAACTTGAACAGTTTGTTTGTTATATGAATCAGCTGTGTCAGGCACTCATTTGTGTGGCCTATGAACACAACTCTTTGATCTGCTTCCATTAAAAATGTGAAGACAATATTTAACCCGTGGGTTGTTGAGTGCACTGTGATCCCTCCCTCAGCTGGGCCGCATGTTTGTCACTCTAACTGCTGCCACCATTCTCGACTCAGAGCCCTCCTGATGGCATAAAGAGCACTTCTAAAGGGTGACTTATTTCTGACTTGAAAAGAATTACTCAATTATTGCTCACAGAGATGATCAGAGACAAGCTGGTTAACACAGCACAGCATCCTCGGGGGTTTCAGTGACGAGGTTTGAAGAGCAGGCAGGAAGAGGAGACGTGAAGAGTGCTGCAGATACTCTGACACGCTGGTGCCATCTGGGTGATTTTTCCACAGAAGATTCAGTGCAATTCAGTTCTATTCATACAGCACGAGGTCACCTAACAGTGCTTTATATTCAAAGAGAAAAATGTAATTACACAGTGTGCAATAGTGGCACAAATCCTAATGAGAAGGAACAGCTCTGATTTCTGTTTGCTTTTTTGTGCTTAACCAGACTTTGTATTACTTGTGGCAGACTGCAGGTACTGTGTGCATGGTTCAAGCATGCTGTAAAGGCCAGAGGATTCCCCTCAGACACACTGCTTGTGTTTCTGGGGTTGTGCGGCCCTTCTGCAGAGCTTTTATTAGAACTTCATTACAGGTTCAATAACGAAGTAAAACCTCATTTGGAGTCTGTCGGTTATTTGTTTCAGATTCCCACAACATGGGAAAGAGGAGAGAAACAAGGAGAGCACAGAGAGACAACGTCACAGTCTAATCCTGGCTTTTAGTCTGGAGATGTCCCAGCACATTCAGAAACCCATCAGTTATTGTGTGTGTGTGTGTGTGTCCCAGCTTAGGTTCAGTACACAATCACAAGAGCGCTACTTGAAATTACAAAAATGACTGGAACCATATTTAGATGTACAGGGGAAAAACTCTTCATCATCATCTTGTGCGGTGCTGTAGTGGGTTCAAGCCTTCCTTCTGTGAAATGTGTGAGTTGTGTGTCTGTTACTGATGACAGCTGCAGTAACTGTAATCATATCAGGTATGGGGCAGTGGTGGATTGGCAGCAGACTGTGTAATGATAGAGAGCCGCAGTTTGTCTCTCCCTGATCCCAGTGTTCAGATTTTGATCAGCAGTGTAAATAACGGACCTCCAACAAATCAGAGCTGAAGAATAAGGAAGAGGAGCAGCTGTAAATCACAGCCCACACAGATCAAAACGCTGCAGAGCCCCCCCAGATAAACCCCTCACACCCCGACATGAATGTGGAAATCAGTTGTTTCCCACCTCCAGTTTGGGAGGCCTAAGCGTGCTGAGGCAGTTTCCTGGAATCATATGTTGTGCCTTTTGCGGCCGAGTGGTCGATGGTCTGACTGAGTCAGGAAACGTATGTCAGTGTGAGGATCTGGAAGCCTTTCCTGCTCAGCACATGCATAAATGATTCTGGATGTGAAGCGACAGCACTGAGTCACAGCTGTCACTGACTCCTCACTGTTGTCAGCTCAGCTGATTCAGTGTGTTATGGTCCTGTTCGAAGGTTATCCGAACACAGCAATGACCAAACAAATGAACTGAACTGAATGTGAGCATCAGGGCACGTGAACTGTAAATGTTACTTACTGCTGAAGGTGTGTTTCAGGGTTCAGGCCCGTGTCACGAAACCAGAATGTTCAGCATCCAGCCTCAAGTCTTCTTTCCTAAAAGGTTCCTTCCTCCAGGCCCTAAAACAGCATTTTCTAATTGGATACAGTATCTGCATATGCATGCAAAATATGTCTACCGAACAGAGGACCAAAAAATAAATAAAATGATCAATCAAAGCATGGCAACACTTCAAAAGTAGCCCAACTCTCTAGAGACCCAGCCCGGCAGCCCTGGAGTATTTGAGCAGTGACGTGAGCAGAAAGGAGTGAACAGGCTGACTCTGATGAAGACGACAGGCCTTAAATGACATCAGAGGCTGCGATGACGTCTAATTGTCTGCTGAGAATATGGAATGGGATCTTCCTGATTCACCTTCAGCTACGTCCGCATACTTAAACACACATTCCTTCACACAGCACCCACACACACATTACAGTGTAGAAATAATTATGAGGCACCCTGAGGGGACAAAGATTTATTTGTGTAGCGTGGAAGCTTATGGAGTCATTTGATTATTAGCCCGAGTGGATCTCCCAGCGGCGCTGGGCCACAGCAGGAACCTCCACTGTAGTAATGTGACTACAACCCAATCACACAACCCAAAATAACTGTGGACAGAAGCACAACAAAGAGCGCAAATTTTTCTGGATGGCACAAATACTAGACTAAGAGGATTTCTCCTTCAGTCGATCCTCTGCAGGCCATTGGAGAATCAGTTTACTCTGCATTCATTTAGGACGAGGGGACGGTGCAGCTCGCGGATAAAAAACTTTGGGGAGCTGGCATTCTCTGCTTTTCAGCACATCTCAACCTGCTTATCGCAGAAGTAACACATTGCAGGTGTGAACACGGCTTTTCAGAAGCATACACCGAAGTCAACAGCTGAATCATTACACTAACAAATGAGCTGGCTCAGCTGGCCTCTGTCCAGGCAGCAGCTCCTCCTGTAGTTCATTACCGAGACTGAACTCCAGCGCTGTGCAGACAACACACACACGGAGGTTTGTCTGCTCCGGGTGGAGGCAGCCATTTAAAGGAAGCCTTAAATGAGCCTTATTACCAGAGCCAGCAGGTGAGCTTACATAATAACACTGGGAAAACACGTGTGTGTGTGTGTGTGTGTTTGCTTACAAAATATTCAATACAAAACAGTACCTAATGTTTCCCAGGAAGAACGTATTTGAAAAGGAACCTGTGCTGTTTTTAAAGTCTGGGCAGGCGCCTGTTCCACAACTTTGAATATGATCCAGGTTATTGTAATGAATCCAAACTCCAGCTTTTCCCAGTATGTTGAGCCACAGGCCAAGTTTGTCAGTGTGCATTAATCTGTTCAAAGCTTTCAGAGGGAATGGACTTTTCTGACCATCAGCTGAGTGTGATGATGAAGAGACTGCAATCGGTTTCATGTGATTAAATAAGCTGTCTCTGATCATATATTCCACTCAGATGAAACAGCTTGAAAGCAAACGTTTGTTTACAGAAATGAAACGAGCACACAGACTGTATCTGAAAGATGGACCCTCACCAGCGCCACCCTCTCACCCAAAGTGGAAAAATCCAAATTCAGTCCAAACAGCGGTCCACAGACCCGTGGGTGATGTCATGGTGGCAACATGCAATCCCAGCTCTGGCCGTCCGTGTTTGTAATCGCTGCCTCGCTGTGTGCAGATTATATAAATCTAACTGTTCCAGTGAAGCAGCAGCTTGTACGTCAGACTGTCCAGAGGGAGAGCAGCTCTCATGGACCGGCTGGAAACGGGAGAATTTGCTCCGTTTCCTGAAGCTGAAGGAAATCAAACGGTAACCCAGCAGCAGTCAAACCTACAAGAAACATCCAACACTTCAAAGACGACGCTCCCGCGTGTCCTGAGGGAGCTCCCAACATCCATGACGGCAGCATGAACTTCCTGTGAAGCGGGTAATGGATATCCCATATTTTTTGCACTGCTTCAAGTCAGGGGAAATTAAATGCTTCCTTGGAAAACTGATGAAAAGTCCAT
Source organism: Pterophyllum scalare (assembly GCA_024447675.2). NCBI lineage: Eukaryota > Metazoa > Chordata > Actinopteri > Cichliformes > Cichlidae > Pterophyllum > Pterophyllum scalare. The sequence goes on along the minus strand of JAMQGT020009397.1, from coordinate 40,701 downwards.
GTTCACACTTTCATCGTGTTGAGCTGCTGTCATACAGAGGACACCTGTGTGATAGAAGTTATCTGACTGAAGCTCACAATCATACACACCTTCCTTCATGCTTCACAAACATCCACTGAGATCTCGATCCAGGAAAAAAAGGACAGATTATTTCTCACCATCGCTCTGTGGGAACAGTCCTGATAGTGTTTTTCTTAACAAACTGAAGCCACCCAGGAAATACATACATAAAATACACAATATTTATTCTCTAAATGATGCTTCAAGCTTCACGTGCTTTTTTCCATGAGGAGCTGTGACACTCAGCTCATCCAGGCCTCCCTCTGTAAGAACTTCACAGCGTCAGCCAAACCTTCTTCACATAAAGACTGCAGGGTGCTGGTGGATGGAGGGAACAGAGCCTGGTTCAGACGTCTGATGTTCTCCACGGAAAACTGAGGAAACCAACGGAAACACTACATTTACATCACAGGAAGTCAGTGACAGAAATACGTGCAGATCAGCGTTTCTGACTCGGCTCCCTTCATCCAAAGAAGTGTGACTCTTTCTGCACTCCCATTCAGACAGTCGGAGGTCTCTGCGACCACAGCCGAATGTGCTCTGCTTTGTGCTAGAACAGGATGAAGTCAGAGACCTCATCTTCTAATGGGATCACAAGAGCCGTGGAGCCATTTATTTATAGGCAGTAGCATCTGTCAAGCACCTCTTCTGACATGCTTTCCAGCTCCACTCCTACACAGGATCAAACAGGACTGTGAATATCATTTTCCCCATTTGGTTTTGCAACATCAGAGTGGGGAAGGGTGGGCGGAGGGGGTCAAAGTGCTATTAGAGTACAGTCAGTGAAGAAGGGTGTGAAGTTTGAACAGTAAGCATCTATGCTGTCAATTCAAACATCCTAGGCAGAAAACCTGACCTCTGACCTTTACTTTCAGGTCAAGGTCGGCGAGATTCAAACTTGACTGAGATTTTTAGTAGATGCATCTATGGTGTGAATTTGAGCATCCTAGGCCACGTCGCTCGAGTTATGGCCAACGTTAAAGTGTTGGTGGAACGCTGCGACCCCAAGGCTGCCACAACAACTCAGCTTTTTCTTTGAAACAGCTGAGCTGAAGGTCGATGCTGTATACAGCTGTTTACATCTATGTTTCTTACTGCCATTGTTTGTATTGACAGGATACAGGCATATAGCAAATGATATATCATGGACCTCTGACCTCTTCTTCAAGGTCAAACTTTCATAAAATGCTTTTAATGTTTAAAACTGCTTCAAATTCTGCTGCCTTTGTTTGTCTTTGTTTGGCAACATTTAGGAAATGATCATCAGTTTGACCTCTGACCTCACGTTTACATTTCACATCTGCCTTCTTTCAAGTTGACCCTGAAATCTGTTGTAGCTTCAAAGAAAGAGAAAGAGCTGCCTGGTTAGTTAGAAAAATGCTGCAGTGTATTACGATATAATGAGCTGCAGTTACTCCTGTCAGTTATTTGCTAATCCAAAGCTGCTCCTGCATCATGTTTGTGTGATCAGAGCAAACGCCGGATCGGAGTTTTACTGCACTGCAAACTTCTTAAAGTTTAAAGGGGACAAAGAAAACCAAAGGAACAAACACAAAGAGCCACACTGCTCCCCGGCCCACAGAGGAAGCAGCGAGCTTTGCACTCTCATTTTCCTGCATATCATAATTACCATTATGATTTTATTACCCAGCCCTAGTTTGAACTCATCAATAAGGGACCCCATCTGAGACGCCCCCCCCCACACACACACACACTCAGGTTTCAGTGCATTCAGGTGTCTTACAGACCAATCTGGTGCTCCAGTTCTCACCATTATGTTCATGTTGGCCAGTCTGAGTTGAGTGTTGAAGCTCCCCCTGTGGACGGGACACACATCCTGCAGTCCAGCAAAGGGTGACACTGTGATGGTTCGCCCCACCGGCAGAATGGGCAGGCTGTCAGTGAATCCTCCATCAACCCATTTCTAATGAAAACAAAGCCACAGGGTGTGTAAAGGCTGCGGGTCCTCCACAGAACCTTTACAAATAAACTTTAAAGCAAAGGAGCTTTTAGACCTTTGGACTTCTTCACTGTTTGCTTTTAGGGAAACCAAAGAGCACCTAAATTAAATGCATGAAGGGTCTTGTCATTAAACACAAACCTGAACTAGACCTTAGCCAGCAGAGATGTGTGCAACTCGAATGCCCGATGCAGTCAGATCAGACGAGCCTGCCCGCCCCCAGCTCACAGGCCATGTGATGTCAAACTGCATCCATGTGAGAAGAACACAGGCCCACTGAATTTACAGTGGGTGTCACGTGTGCTGCCTCCTGCACACTCTAACCAGGCAGCACCCTCACCTAAACCTGTTTCCAACAGTGAGAGCTGAAGTGGACCTGCTACATGTGCGGTTTGATTGAAAGGGCAGCTTTAGATAATGTCACAGCCTGTCACCATCAATCCATGCGTGAAAGTGGCTAAAGACACACTCAGATATTTTCTTCACGCATCTTGGCTTCTTGCAGGAAAATGTGAGGTATTACTCATAACCCTGACTTTTTATGCCCACATGTTAAATATGAAGCCCATTTTAACCCTGGATGAAGCGCTCATTAAAGCCCAGGAGCATCTGCTGTTTGTCTGCAGGAGGAAAAGGTGCAGTTGACATTTATTCCCAGTCAAGAGTCTGCAGACAATATTTATCAGCTCCGGACTCTTTGACCCAGTGCCATCAGTCACTTCAATAATCTGAACCTTTGTATTAGTCACATAAACAGGAATCTGGAGAGCATCAATTTTTTTATCTCAGTGTTCAGTTAGACACAGCTCTTTATTAATTTACTGCTTTTTAACATTATACACCATAAACTCAGTCACCAAAACATGAGGTTTAACACAGCTGAATATGTGCTCGGTCCCTCACAGTTTGTTTTTTATCAAACATCAAGCTCTTACCTTTCCTCTGAACTCCACTGGTCTGAGTCCAGCATAGACCGGCACAAAGCTGCTGGCTAACAGAACCTGGACAAGATAGAAGAGGGAGCCAGTCAGCCAGTAACCACCAAAGTCACATGAAACAATGGGGGGGGGGGGCTGAGTCACGTTCACTGTGACTGTAGGAAAAGATGCTGGGACGCTTAGGCTCATACACAGCATGCAGCCATTCATCAAGACGTACTGACTTTGATAATGTCATTTTTAGGTCATAGCAGTAAAAAACAAACACTAAACTGTAGACTGGAGAACAACAAGGATGTAAAACAATCATAAACATTTATGACTGCGTTTGAAAGGGAAAGCATCACTGCTCTAAGTATATGGAGAGGGGTGTGCACCTTTATGAGCTCCTCCCTGGAGCTAAATGTGGATATGATGTGGTTCTTGCCACTTTCTGAGTGTGTTACCGACACATAGAGGCGGTCCGTGGCCAGACTGTGAGCCTCTCTGGGCAGAATCTCTTCGATCCCCTCCCTGGGGAAAATCCAAACACAGATGTTCATTTGTCAGAGCTTTAATGATAATAACATCTCCACATGGCATCATAAACACTGTTTTGTTTGGGGTTTTTAATGGCAACATGTAATTATTACTCAAGCTGTTAAATAAGGCCAGAATGACTGAAGCATACTAATGAAGGCTGCAGAGATATATCTTAGTGTTTGTTTTCCATGCATCCTTGATATTCTCTCAGGTGTGGTAACAGATGCTTTCATACTTCATATTCTACACAAGCAAATGTCATCTTACATCAACAATCGGCAGCAGGTCACCCTCTCTCTCTTTCCCCTCCTTTTTCCCACTCTGTGTTAACACACAGGGTCAGCAGCAGATGAAACATTAAATATTAATAATTTAGATTCACAAGGTTCAGACACACAAGCTGTGAGAGCACGCACGGACCTGAGATTTATGATACTGGAGCTGGAAGAACAGCTCTCACACTGAATTAGGAGTCCTGGCTCAAGAGTAACAACTGAGCAGCTTCAGCTGGTACACAGTGACAGAAGCGGTGTGTACTGGAGACAAATGTAACCATACTGAGTTATGTAAAACATCACCTTCCCAAGCTGAAATGTCGAGGTCGCTCTGTGAGTGAAAGAAGTCATTTCCTTGTTACCTGGAAGCAGATGACTCCAACATACGTGCACTCAAAACCGAGCAGCGACAGTTTCAGTTAACTAGGGGTGTGTAGCAAACCTGTCGTCAGGTTTTTGACCTTTGACCTTCTAGCCAATAAGTGCTGCGTAAAAGGACTCATTCATGTTGAACTGTCGAACAGCTGATGCCTTCAGCCTCCTGCTTCCAGGTAACAAGGAAGTGATGTACCTTCATGGAGCTTCCTGATGGGCGGAGCTAACTCAAAATTTAGAGTTATGGATGGCAGCTTTTTTCTTTTTTTAGTGGCAGAAACAAGCTTCCATACTCAGGCCAACAGAACAAAACCATGCTTTTAGCGTTTCTTTGCAGTCATCTCTTACTGACGCTTCACTCTGTGCAGCAGAGTCACGGCTCTGAGTCTCATTCAGGAGCTGCATCGGTGTTGTTGTACTTCACTGAAACTGAACTCAAAACTAAAACCCTTCATTTCACTGAAAAATTCAAACAAACTATTTTGTGAGCTTACAGAACTTCTCCTTCAGCTGCTCTCTTTACGGGTCGCCACAGTGGCTCATCTGCCTCCATCTCTCCCTGTCACCACCCCCCAGCATGCCCTCCTTCACTGCATCAGGAATCTTCTCTGAGGTCTTCCTCTTTTCCTTTGAACCATTCAACATCACCCCTTTGAATTCCAGCTTCAGACTCACGATCACGCCCGCTCCATCCTATCTTCTCCATGGAAGAAAAGTGTGAATCCACCTCGTCTCCTGCACACACAATGCATCCACCTTCCTTCTCTCCATCATATCAGCCAGCTCTCTTCCTTTCCCAGTCAGAGTGCCCACATTTACAGTCCTTGCTCTCACCGCCACACTCCTGCCTTTCCTTCGTTCTTTTGCTGCCTCCTAACCCACTTTCCCTCTCCTCTTCCTTTGTCTTCTGCCAACAGCAGCACAGTTTCCTCCAGCACCGTGTTGGCCAACCTTTGCTGCTAACCCGGGCCCCGACTGATCTGGTATGGAAATCTCACTGTTTATGATCCGGATGTTTGATTTGATTGCACAGTGGATGTCCATCCTGACACAACCCTCTCCATTTATCCGGACTTGGGACCGGCACCAGGAGTACACCGGCCCCTGGCCACAAAACTAACTAAAATAAAAATACAGAGACTGCAAACTAACTGAAACCAAACTTTGAGTCGAAAATAAAAACGAAAACTAAACTATAATAACTCTGGTTTGCAGAGCTGGAGTTGTGCAGTTTAGTCCAATTCTTGTCCAAATCATCCCAAGCTGGATCAGACTTGACAGAAAGCACGTGTGCACTGTCACCCGTTTCAGTCACTGCTTCCTGATCACCAGCCTGCCCACAACAACTCGTTCTCAGGTCCTCGATTTAGCCAAACTTTCAGAAAGAACGTTGTGATTCCAAAGCCCATCGTCACACAGCCACAGAGGATACAGGGAACATGGCCTGATAGTGGTGCAAGATCCAATAAATCTGAGGATCAGCAAAGTCATTTGGTGGGAAATGCAGCTTGGAATTTTGTGATGGATGGATCCATCATTACTGTAGCAGTAAACAAAATCACTGCACCTTCTAGCTAAAAGGAATCTGCTTGTTTGATGGAGTGAGACAAAACTGATGCTGCAGTAGGTGGAAAGAATCTCCACAGTGCTTCCTGTTTTTACACGTTCACTGACCACCCACTGGTGTTGTCTGTGATTCATTTATGATATCAAGAATCATTTTCCAGGAGACCTTTGCTAAGTGATTACCGGAGCGTGAGCATAAAGTTGAATCCTGGCGTGACAGCTCCAAACCGCTGCCGTCTCACGCTTTCAGCAAACCTGTAGGTGAAATCTTTGCAGTGCTGGAAGAAGGAAACAAACACCATGTCAGTCACACCTGGTTTATGCACACAGCTCTTTTTTCTGGTCCATTGGTGATTTGCTTCAGTTCAACCCAAATCTGAAATCTGTGACAGTAACTGCAGAGGAAGCATGGGGCGCTACTGTAACAGAGGCCTTCTTCTTCTGTCTAAGCTATCTTTGTTTTCTCCTGTGCATGAACGCCTTCTTCTTCTGCCACCATCTTCAAATGAAGTGGACGAGGATGGGTAAACTTGGAGAGACAAACTCTACCGCCGCCTAATGTTTTGGAGTGAAATTGCAGGGCGATGGAGGCTACAGATCCATGTAGGCTACATCATGGGCTCTGCATCGAAAATCAGCTCAATGACACACACAAAAAAACAACGTACCTTATAAAAAATATTTCTCTAAATCGGTTTTTGTTCTTTCAGATTCCTGAATTTACACTTTAGTTTCTCCTTCTGCGTATATTAAAATCGGATCAGTTATAAATTCAGCTACTTCATACTTTGAGGGTGCAGTGGCTGTTACAGGACAGACAGCTCTTCTACTGGGAAACTGAATCTGTGATGATGAGTCTCTGAAAATCATTCACCTTGACAACGTCTTTGATTCCATACACATAATTTTAAAACTGAACTACAGAAGAAGAAATAATGATTGGGAGAGTGAAATAATACTAAAATGTCTCCCCCTTTTTTGCTCAGGGACCTCTAAGAACTGCTCAAAGAACCCAGAGGGTTCCACTCAGGCTACATGCCTGAGGACAGAACGAAGTGGCGAGTACTCGATACCTCTAACTTTTCAGGCGCTGTGATCATCACAGCAGCCACCAGCGCCCCGGCCGAAGCCCCTGCACAGGCCCTGAGGGAGCCCAGCAGCTTGTCTCCATGCCGGAGAAAGGCCCCCGCGGCACCCAAGTGATAGATCCCCAGGAAACCGCATGCAGCAAAGGACAGGTTCAGGACTGTCATCCTCAGCACCTGCACAAACATGAAACCAGACCTCCGTGTGTGATTTGGTGCAACATATACAAGCAGGCAGGAAGATCTGAGTAATAAAACCATATAATCATTTTCACTCTCAGTGGAATCACACGTTATACAAGCTGCACTTAGCAATTGTGTGTAATTCATGTATGATTGTACACTTTTTCCATATAAACGAGCAAGCCAGTGGAAATGCTCAGCATGAAAGACGACTTTGACCAGACTCCTCTGCACTGCTCACATGCTGCTTCATGAGGGCAGCATATGAAAACATGCGTCCTTGATGAAAACACGTGTCCTTTATGAGGCCAGTGTTGTGCCAAAAAATGACTTCTAATATTTTTATGCGTTTTTATGTGTAATTTCTTTGCTTATATCTGTAAACAGGCTGCAGTCATCAGGATTTATGAAGGGCTAATATATGAAAAGAAGAAATGGCCTGTTTGCAAGCATCCTTATGACTCTATCTTATTGAATCTATATTATAATCAATCCGGTGCTTTTGGGCCACTTCAAATATCTTCATAGAGCTGTGATGTTATATTTGTTGACGTTCCTGCTGCCCTCCTGACCAGAGCTCTGAGAAAAAAGACATTTTAATGCCAGTGACATTTTCACCCTGAGAAATAAATAATATATAAAAGTCAGTTTGCCACAAAGTGACTGCAGCTTCTGCTTTATGACAGGAATGATGTTCCTCACTCAAAATGACTTCGCGTCAGATCTGTTTGACACATTATACAACAAGTCCTTTACAACAATTTAAATACAGCCAATCATTTACTGGCAAATGCCGGAAATCGTTTTTTGGCACAGCACCGCGTGCGCATGCGCTCCCAGGTCTGTCACTTTGTTTCTCCGCTTCACTTTGAGCTGTGATCACGTCAAAGGGCAAAAACGCTAAGCTCGTTCAAAGTGCTTAAAAACGCAACACGCGGTCAAAATGCAGAGAGGAGCACGTCCTGTCTGATACCGAACACGTACAGCTAACTCTTTATGTTTAATGACAGAACTAAAAACGATCACTGTAAAAATATTTTGTACCTTTGGTCACAGAACGAACCGTGCGGGAACTTCCTGCGGACACCGGAAGTAAACAACGCTTCTTCTGCTCGTGAATTCAAAATAAAACCTCACCGTGACAGGCAATCCCTCAACTCTGTTTATTTATTTATTTATTTCGAACAGTGAACTAATTAAAATATTTAAGTAAACTGTACCGCAGAAAGCCTACGTCCCAGTAACAACAAAGAGTAAACAAAGACAGACAGGGTGATGGAGACATTGCCACATATTGTTGCTAAATGTGGCACCAAGTTTTGTCTGAACTGGACTTCCAGCAGCGTTCTGCTGGTTCTGCTTCCCACGGATAGAAAATTGTTTGCTGGTTAGGAATGCGAAGTCCGTGTGAACAGCGTGTGCCAGTTCTTAACAGGTCCTTAAAATGTAGCCTTACGGCTGCAAAACCCTCAGAATGTTGACGTGAAAGTTAATCTGAACTCTGAATGAATGAAACAGTAATATGAATAAACCTTGTCTGTATTCCATTAGCAAAACCTCATAAATGAAGAAGCATACTGTAGGGCATAGCTTTGGCTTTGGAGTCTTTTGTAGGTGTTCACTAGGTGCTGCATCAGAACATGTCAAAAACAGGAGAGGGATCAGATTACGCTCTGGTCAAGAAAGATTTTTATTTTCATGATTTTAGGTTATTTCAAATGTTGTCATCACAGAATTATTTCCATTTTTTTAAATTCTTTTTTATAAAGCACTACCAAGTGTTTTCCTTGGAGCTGATGATAAACAGCTTTTTCTCATCCGTAATCGATCATCAGCTCTAACTGTGACAAAGTAATCATTGTTAGCTATTGATCACATTCCCCCACTCGACTAAAAAACAAAGCAGCCAATGTCCAGAGTGAGACTTTGAAAGTCCTCCAGAAAGACTAGAGAACTGTTGCTCCAGACCACTTTAATAAAAGTGCAAGAAAATCTGCCTGGCTAAATATTTTTAAAAAATCATGGGTGACTCAAGACTTTTGCACAGTATTGTACACACACACACACACACATGTGGTGGTTGACCAGGAGCGGAGGACCATAGTTGTGGTCAATAATAATAATAATAATAATAATAATAATGTCTTAGACTTGTATAGCGCTTTTCACAGTGCACCATTCATTCACACCTCACTCATACCTGGTGGTGATAAGCTACTAATGTAGCCACAGCTGCCCTGGGGCAGTCTGACAGAAGCGTGGCTCCGACCACACAACCACATTCACACTTAGGCAATGTGGGTTAAGTGTCCTGCCCAGGCACACGCTCAGACGGGGACTTGAAACCACAACCCTCCGGTTGCGAGGTGAGCACCTGCGCCACTGCCACCCCGGCAGCCAGCAACATCAGCAAGGAGAGAAACTCGAGACGTACCGGAGGCTGAACAAACAACTGCAGCCAATGTGGAAGATAAAGTCCAGGATGGTCCCCATGGTAACGGGACCATTCAGAGCTGCAACCCAGAAAGTGGAAGAGTGGCTCCAGCAGATTCCAGGCACAACATGAAGATGAAGCAGTCCTAACCCTAACAGCTAAGATCCTGCACAGAACCTCCAAACTCAGGCCTCTGGTAGAGACCCCAGCTTGAGAAAGAACACGTACCATCCCCCGGGGTGTGTGGTGACTTGCAGAAAGGCAGGCGGAGACACACACACAGCTTCTTCCTCTGTTTAACAAGACAAATTGGACCAGATTAAAACACAGTCTTGTGCTGACAGCCTCCTGCAGCTGGCTGCACTCCACACCAATGTCTTCGTTCTGCACTCACTCCTGGCTGAGGAATTGTGGTATATTAGTATAGTTATAGTTAATTAAATATCTACTATATTACCAAAAATTATTAACTGTTATCTAACAATGAGGAGTTGTGGAGGAATTTTTTTAGAACCTTTCCTTTAGCAAAAGAAGCAATAAAGCATTATGAAAATGTCTCACGACACATGGGAGTGTATTCTTGGCAAATTGTACACAGATTATCAAAACAAAAAGTCATTAGTGTTGTATGGGTTATGAGGATTAATACTGCAGCTGAAGATGTTTAAGGTTAAGCTCAGTTTAAAAACTTTATACTCTAATCTACAGTGATGCATAGTCTATAAAACCATGTGTGTGGTGGCCGTCCTGTGAGGACCACAGGAGATACACAGGCCTGGATGTAAGTATATTAAAATATATTAATAACAGTCTGATTAAACTCATCTCAGAGACACTAATCTGAAAATGCTGGTTGAGTTTGCACCTGTTATTACACTAATACTATGAATATAATTTGTGGGGGATTCCAGATAAAGTGCATGCATGGAAAAGCATGAAATATGCATTAAGTTGCTATGTAAAAATTTGTAATTAATTAAGCTACACAGATCAAGCTGCAGAAAACACCACTGTGGGTTGCAGCAGGAACAGGAAGTGATATCACACCTCAGTGAGAGCCAACACCACATGAGAGCGCCACAAAGCTGCTGGCTGCTAATAACCCAAGTAATAAAACACTATCCAGCTTCATAATTAACTGTAGTTTGTCAGTTTCTCACCTGAAGCTGTCCATGGAGTGTATTTCGGCCCCCGAAGCACTTCAGTCAGCATTTATTTCCGTTGGACCTGCTGCCATTGGAATTCTCTGCATTTAGCTCTTACCCTGCTTTCCTGGAATGTCAGCACACATTTTCCACTCTTTTAGTATTGCTTAGAATTATTTATTGCCTAAAGTGGATTAGGTAGGTTACACATTGTGGAGAAAAGCAGAGCTGAACTCCATCAGAGGAGGAAATGATGTTAGTGGGCTGTCTAAATAATGTAGGGAGGATAATGCATTTTGTTTGGTGACGGACTAACAGCAGCTGTGTTCAGTTCTAGTGTGACACTGCATAAAACACAATTAAAACTCACTATGGAAAAATACATACACGTACAGAACTGTGGCAAATTCCCTCAGATGCTTTGAACATCTGCCAAGAACATTAAAGATGTGTGTGCAAGCACCACAGAGCAGTTTTTAAAGCTTCACTGCACCGCTCTCTCTCTGTTGCTCTCTCTCTGTTGCTCTCTCTCTGTTGCTCTCTCTCTCTGTTGCTCTCTCTCTGTTGCTCTCTCTCTGTTGCTCTCTCTCTCTGTTGCTCTCTCTCTGTTGCTCTCTCTCTCTGTTGCTCTCTCTCTGTCTCTGTTGCTCTCTCTCTCTGTTGCTCTCTCTCTCTGTTGCTCTCTCTCTGTTGCTCTGTCTCTGTTGCTCTCTCTCTCTGTTGCTCTCTCTCTGTTGCTCTCTCTCTCTGTTGCTCTCTCTCTCTGTTGCACTCTCTCTCTCTGTTTCTCTCTCCCTGTTGCTCTCTCTCTGTTGCTCTCTCTCTCTGTTGCTCTCTCTTTGTTGCTCTCTCTCTCTGTTGCTCTCTCTCTCTGTTGCTCTCTCTCTTTGTTGCTCTCTCTCCCTGTTGCTCTCTCTCTGTTGCTCTCTCTCTGTTGCTCTGTCTCTGTTGCTCCTCTCTCTGTTGCTCTCTCTCTGTTGCTCTCTCTCTCTGTTGCTCTCTCTCTCTGTTGCACTCTCTCTCTCTGTTTCTCTCTCCCTGTTGCTCTCTCTCTGTTGCTCTCTCTCTCTGTTGCTCTCTCTCTCTGTTGCACTCTCTCTTTGTTGCTCTCTCTCTTTGTTGCTCTCTCTCTCTGTTGCTCTCTCTCCCTGTTGCTCTCTCTCTGTTGCTCTCTCTCTCTGTTGCTCTCTCTTTGTTGCTCGTTCATGGTCACTCATTCTTGTCTTTGAGGTTTCTCACCCACAGAAACCAGATCAAATAAGGGTGGTTTTTGACTCGAGGGCACACTGAACATTGTCCTAACAGGCCTCAATCTCAGCAACAACTCGCTGAGTGTGCTTATGTAGCTCTGCAAGGAGCAAGTGGCAGTCACGGCTGATATCAGTCCCTTTGGCATTGAAACAACAATATGGAGGTGCTCATCACAGTTTACCACATGGGGGGTTATGTTATTGGTAACAGTTCATTACCTGCTGTTGCAATAGGTGTGAGAGGTGTATTGATGATAACCAGTCTGTGTGACCCACTTGGTTTTGCAGCTTCAGTAAGTATTCACGGAAAGGAAGATGTCTCATATATACATATATACATATAAAGATTTTGTAGCACCTACAAAAGACTTTTAAATGAATTTTATGACTTTTTATTCTGTGTAGTCTTAACTCAGATAAAATTGTAATAACTGGGGACTTTAATATACATGATGATAGAAGTGACAGTCTAGGCCAGGGATCCTCACACCCAGGCCTCGAGGGCCGGTGTCCTGCAGGTTTTAGATGTGTCTCTGCTTCAACACACCTGAGTCAAATATAGAAGTCATTAGCAGGACTCTGGAGAGCCTGACTGCATACTGAGGAGGTAATTCAGCCATTTGATTCAGGTGTGCTGGATCAGGGACACATCTAAAAGCTGCAGGACACCGGCCCTCGAGGCCTGGATTTCGGGATCCCTGGTATAGGCAATGCATTTATTGCCCTACTAGACTCTGTTGACTTTATTCAAAACATAAATGAACCAACTCATAGTCACATTCACACGCTAGACCTTATTTTACCATACGGTGTTGAGATCGGTGAAGTAATAGTCCACCCTTACAACTGTAGACGCTCAGCTCATTTTTGAATTACCTTTCAGTTTTTACTTAAGGACTCCTCTGCTGCCATGAATAAGACTGTTTAGAAGAACTTTGTAATAAATCTTTGTCTCACTTTAAAGAAATAATCCAACCAATATTCAAAACAATGTCTCCAGATGCTGTGAGAACAGCTCCTACAGTTCTAATCTCATTAAAAGTGATGAATTTGTCAATGATGCTGTGTGCTCATTTACAATAACTCTTGATAATGTAGCTCCATTAAAACAAAAGGTTTTTAGACTGAACAGAGCTACACCGTGGTTTAATAGCGAGATATGTTCCCTCAAACAAGTATCTCATGAATTAGAAAGGCTTTGGTGGCATTCCAAATCAGAGCAGTCCCTGAAGGCCTGGAGAATTAGTCTATTAACCTATAAGCCAGCTCTGCGTCAGGCTCGAACTAGATATTATTCAATATTGATTGAACAGAGCAAGAATAATCCTAGATTTCTGTTCAGCACTGTAGCCAGGCTGACAAACAGCCACAGCTAAGTCAAACTAAGCATCCCTGTTTCACTCAGCTTTCTTCAATTTTGTTAACAATAAAATCAACACAGCTAGAGATAAACTAAATCAGGTTCTTCCCACTATTAGCCAGAAGAAAGCTAACGTTGTAAAAATAGAGGCCATTTATTATGTTGGATTACTTTACAGCAGTAAACCTTCCCTAGATTACATCTAACATTATGCCCTCCAAACTGTCATGCTGCCTTCTAGATCCAATCCCTACCAGACTCTCCAAGAAGGCTTTTCCCTTAATTAATAATCCATCCATCCATCCATCCATCCATCCATCCATCATTATTAAACCTCTTTTGAAGATAGATAGATAGATAGATAGATAGATAGATAGATAGATAGATGTACGTAGAGAATAGTAATAGTAAGACTGACATTGTGTAAGAGAGTAGTGCAAATTGCATTAGTAAATAATATCTATACTAGTAATCTGAAAGACTGCTGCAAGAAGATATGATACAAAAATATGTGTGTGGGATTTTATGTCCCAAAAGGTGTGTTCACCTGTCATAGAGAGAGGGATTATTACACAATATTATAGGGAATGGTAGGAATGATTTCCTGGAGTTCTTTATGGTTGAATCAGTCTGAGGGAGAAGGAGCTCCTCTGCCTCAGCAGTGTGGAGAGGAGTGGGTGAGATTGGTTGTCCATGATGGAGAGCAGCTATGTAGCCACCTGCAGAACAATAGTTTATTTGAAGTCTTTCAGTCTGGATTTAGACCCCACAATAGCACCGAAACAGCATTATCCACAGTCACCAGTGACCTCTTAACAGTTGCAGACAGTAGACTGGTTTCAGTCCTGGTTCTGTCAGGTCTTAGTGCAGCCTTTAATACTACTGTTCACAGCATCTTACTACAGAGATTAGACTGTGACCCTCTGTTGGTTTAAATCATACTTATCAGACAGATACCAATTTAATAATGTAAACAAGGAATCCTCACAGTGCACTAAAGTTATTCATGGAGTGCCACAGGGCTCTGTACTTGGACCTATTCCTTTTGTGCTTTACATGCTGCCCTCAGGAAACATAATCAGAAAGCACTGCATTAATTTCCACTGTTATGCAGATGACACTCAGTTGTACCTGTCAATCAAACTTATTCAGAATGGACAAACTCAATGCCTGTGTAAGAGACAACAAGACCTGGATGACTGTACATTATCTCCTCCGAAACCCTGACAGAACAGGCTAATACATTTGGCCCCAACAACAACAACAACAAACAACAAAACAAGGCATAGTTATGTCAGGTGGGGGGTGTGCTGATGGAAAATAAATCTCACCAGCAGGTGGTGCCATTGTTTCTTTATTTTTTTTTCCATCATTTGTGTGTTGCATTGGCCAATCAGGATTTAGTAAAGCCAGAGCTCAGAGTCATTATCAGTCTAGTTCCTTCCTTCTGGAAAGCACCGCCTGTGAGGATTTTAAGTTGTTGAAAAGAATTTTTGGTTCTTTGATCATTTTTGGCACTTTTAGTACATTTGTAATTTGTTATGAAAAATAGTTTATTTCAACGTACAGGCTGCAGCTTTAGTTTGTATTACACCTTTTTTGAATCCTGTTATTATACTTCACTCTGTATTTAATCATTATTATTAATCTCTGCCTCTCTTCCACTGTCTTTTGTCCTGTCTCTCTCCCCTCAGCCCCAACCGGTCACAGCAGATGACTGCCCCTCCCTGAGCCTGGTTCTGCTGGTGGTTTCTTCCTGTTAAAAGGGAGTTTTTCCTTCCCACCGTCGCCAAGTGCTTGCTCATAGGGGGTCGTTTTGACTGTTGGGTTTTCTCTGTGTTATAGTATGTTCTTTACCTTACAATACAAAGCGCCTTGAGGCGACTGTTTGTTGTGATTTGGCGCTATATAAATGAAATTGAATTGAATTGAATTGAATTTCAGATGTGTAGCTAAATTCTGATGAAAACTGCTGAATTACATTTATTTTGTGATGTTATTTAACAGTCGTCATATCTAATGCAGACTTGGGCAGTGTTGATCTAGCAGGTCTTCTGTTGTTTGTAGTGTGTTTTCCATCGTTTATATAGTGACATAAACTGTATAAATAAGCGTCAGAAATAATTATTCTGTCAGCACTTTGAAGGAAGCATCTTAATGAAGGAGACTATCCCTGCTGTCTGCTTAGGTGTGCTTAGATCAGTGAGGGGAGAACTACAGCAAAACCCTTTTTAGTCCTGATGTCCCCATCTGTGTGTGAGATGTGACAGACTGATAAAAAAAACAATGCATGCTTATATTTGAATCTGTGAATGTGACTCGTAGTGATCAATAAGACAAGAAAAACATGCAAGTCCATTTACAATTTACAGCAATCTATGCCCATAGAACCTTGAAAGGCTTGGAAATGCTCTGAAGGGGAGGTCAGTGAGTCAAGCCACATTATAACAAGAAAGCATTTCTTTCTTGTTTTTCCTTTAGTGAACGTTCCTTTCCACTGATCATTGCATTTTCTACAAATGTAAGCTCACTGAAACAAATAAAGGGATGTTCATAAGCACAAATAAAAGATGTACCTGGTGTATTTTAAATCTCTTTTGTTCAGAAGCCCAAACACAGTGACACAAGTACCAGAGCAATGCCAACCTCAGCCATTCATTATTCAAGTACCAGCAGAGGTTAAATTCATGATGCTTTAGCCTTGAGCTGTGATTTAATTATTCTTCTAGATAAAGGAGCTAGTAGATATTCAGTGGAATGCCTGTGGCAAAGCTTAGCTGTTAGAAAGTGCATGTGTGACACACTGTCATCCCAGAGTCTGTGAAATTCAAGGATAAAAGAAATGAAGAACTTCAATTTCAGATATCAGAGTCATTATCCAGAGCAAAGTTATAATTAAGAGGCACTTTCAGAAAAATGATGGAGGGAACATTATCCATCCAAGACACATTCAGTGTGAGAACACAGGCTGAATGTTTTTGTATTTGCGTGGACAGAGGAAATTGTGTGAGGAATTATACTTCTCATGGCTCAGGCCAGATGACAAAGGTTTAATTCTTTTCTACAGGCCGATTGTAGAGAAAGAAAACCTTGTGCTCCCCATATACCCCCACATAAGTGCTGCGGGAAAGACATCACAAGGTCACACAGATAAAGCAAATCTGTTAAAAGATCAAACAGTTCCTGCAGATCAAAAATAATAAATAAATGAAAAAATCCACAGCTAAGGCAGGAGAAGGGAAAATCAAAGTGAAATTGAAAGCAGGGCAGAGAGACTGAGGGTGTGATGGAAAGACAGCGTGTGGGTGTGAAGACAACAACAACAACAACACAAAGAGAGAACAGACTGGCTGCGACAGATGAGAGGTGACGGTTGGCTGAAAGGCCATTAGGCCAATCACATCAACACAGTACAAACATGTACCTGTCATACTGCTGCAGATCTGCATACAGAGTGTGAGGAGGTGAGGATTACTCACCTTACTGGAACATGACTCACCATAATGTCAGCTCTGTGGTCTTGGTATTTTATATCTCCTGTTGGACTAAAGATTAGTTGCTGACAGACAGCAAAGACAGCTGCCTACACAACAAGCAGTCCTGATTGAATAACATCAGTGAAGATTGAGTTGGGCTGAAACGACAGGACGGTGTCATGCTTATGTGGGGCTGTTAACATTCTGAGGCAGCACATGTAAGGAAAAAAAGGGCACAATTGCATCGATCTCAGGAATGAGCAGTAGCCTGCTGTCTCAGGGCAATTTCGAAAACCTTACAGTGTCTCCTCTGGGCAAATGGAGGACAAACTATTTAAGGAAGGGAAAATTGGATATCCTTCAGGAGGAGAAAAGAGGAAAAACAGTAACTGCAATTTTTAGAACGGATGCCCAGGCAGCAGAGGAAAAAAAACCTGTGTTCTGTATCACATTTATACCCAGTCGAAACTTAATCGCTTTCTGCAATGGGACAAGTTTAGTTGAAAGAGAAGGGCTAAAAGTTTTGGGGTTTTGCTGTTACTGAACAACTTTACAGAAACTACAAGACTGTGTTCTAAATCTCGACTTCCATTTGGCTGTGTCACAACAAATAACCACAGTGTGAACTACATTCTTTCTTATCACCGGCATCTTCTCTTTCTCCTTGAAAGACTGCTGACACTGTGACCCCAGATCTCCACTGAGAGCTGACTTTGGTGGTCATTTAGACACAGATTGGTGATAATTTAAAGAGAAAAAACAAACTGCATAATCCATCAGTACTAAGTTAGGATGGGGGACCACTACCATATGGAAAGGTTTGATTACAGGACAAAGATGATTGCTCAGAAGAAAATTTGCATTGCTGTGCAGTGAACCTTCTTTGTAAGTGGAAAAGTAGATCCAAGCCCATCCATCCATGGTAAAAAGACTATTATAATGCTTTTCTACTACACTTGAGCACTTCATACAACACGCTTCAGTCACCCCTATTCATGCATTCTACACCTAAATGCTTTCTATC
The DNA here is from genome assembly GCA_024447675.2 of Pterophyllum scalare. NCBI lineage: Eukaryota > Metazoa > Chordata > Actinopteri > Cichliformes > Cichlidae > Pterophyllum > Pterophyllum scalare. Next base: position 23,048 of record JAMQGT020009397.1, on the reverse strand, counting down.
TAACATTCACACCCCAATGAACACACTGGGGAGCAACTTGGGGTTCAGTATCTTGCCCAAGGCTGCTTTGGCATGCAGACTAGAACAGCCAGGAATTGAACCACCAACCGCTTAGATTAGTAGGTGACCTAATCTCCCTCCTGAGCTACAGCTGCCATGCAGCTATCTATCTTCTGCTTCTTATCTGGGATTGGGTTGCAGGGGCAGCAGCCTAAGCAGAGAAGCCCAGACCCTCTCCCCGGCCACCTCCTCCAGCTCCTCCAGGGGAACACTGAGGCGTTCCCAGGCTAGACAAGAGACATAATCCCTCCAGCATGTTCTAGGCCTACCCCAGGGCCTCCTCCCAGTGGGACATACCTGGAACATCTTGCCCAGGCGGCACCCAGGAGGCATTCTAATGAGATGCCTGAACCACCTCAGCTGGCTCCCTTTGAAGTGGAGGAATGGCAGCTCTACTCCGAGTCCCTCCTGTATGAGTGAACTTCTTACCCTATCTCTAGGGAGAGTCCAGCCACCGTTCAAAGAAAAACATTTCTGCCACTTGCATTCAAAGTCTCGTTTTTTTTGGTCACTACCCACAGCTTGTGACCATAGGTGAAGGTAGATGTAGGGGATGTACAGTTGTGGAAGCCAGAGGTTTACATACACTCATCATGGGTTTCAATATCCTAGTAATTTGGGTCCTTTATTGATTTCTTCAAACTGTTCTTTTTCCAGGGTGGAATGATTAGAAAGCATACATCCTCAATAACTTTAAAAAAAACAAAAACTGAAAGTTTGAATTTGTTTTTGTATTTTTCTAATCCACACAGGGACAAAATGTATATACAAGCTCAGATATTTACATACACCACCACTAATCCAATATATATATGTATATGTAGTATACAGTATATCAAATAAGTATAAATACAGTACATATAGATTTTAAACCTTTATTTTACCAGGTAAATATGTTTGAGAACTAGTTTTCATTTACAAACATGACCTGTGTAATAAATTTGTCCCTAAGCAAGTTGAAACTTGGCCTGACGCTTTTGGTAGCCATTAACTTCTGGCGTAATTCTGCCAAGCATTTAAAGCAAAAGTTGAAGAATTTGGAGCTACGTCTCCTTCTTTATTATTCCATCCACTTTGTGCAATGTATCAGTACCACTGGCAGCGAAACAGAGCATAATTGTACCACCACCACGCCTATTGGTGCAGTGTTTTATAAAACTTTTCTACAGAAGGCATTTGGATTGTCAATGTGGGCAGCTGCAAATTTCAGTTGAACTGAAAGGTGTCAGTATTGGAGCAGGGGCTTCTTTCTTGGTTGGCAACCTTTCAGTCCCTGGTAATGTAAAACTCACTTCACTGCTGGTGTTCTAGCAGTTACCAGCACATGCCAGGCTTGAGCATTGGTGGTTCCTGGGTTGTTCATGAACATCCTAACCAATTTCCTCTCATCTGAGGGTGTCAGTTTGGGTCTTCTTCCACACCTTACCAAAGTGTTGACACATCCCAATAACTAATAACTATTTATGTACATCTAGTTGATGATCTTGGAATCTGCAGTTGTTTAGAAATGGCTCCAAGGGACCTTCCCAACTTGAGTAAATATACAATTTTCCTTCTTTAATCTTCACTGAGTTCCTTGGACATTACCATTGTTCTGAGTGACAGTCAATCCAATGAGTGCTGTCTAACAAATCTTTTTATGCTGGAAAAGAGAGATTAACAGGTGCAGTCAATCATGACCACGAATGAGAAGTTAATAGGCTTTGGCCTTGTCAAGTTAAAAGACACTGTAGAACCTTCAGCACCACTTATTAAACAATTTAAGTGTATGTATATTTTTGAGTCTATAAGGATACTTCTGACCTTGTGTGGATTAGAAAAAAAACCCAAATAAATTCAAGCATCCAATTCTTATTTTTAAAGTAATTAAAAAGTCACAACACTCTCACACTCTACCCTTTTCTGGCTGCAAACCATGGCCAGAGATTGGAGAATTCTCATTCATAATTCTTGCTTTACACTTCGAACTGCTCCAGTGATTTGGAGGCCACGGCCTGATGAAGCCAACAGAACCACATCATCCACAAAAAGCAGAAACAAGATCCTGAGACTATCAAACTGGAGACCTTCTGCCACTTGGCCCTGCCTAGAAGTTCTCCCCATAAAAATTCATCGAGAAAGGGCAGCCACCCACGAGGATGGCATCTGACTTACTGCCAGCAATGCAGGCCAGTACCTCACTGTGGTTGTACAGGGACTGAAAGGCTTACAGCCACAGGATTTCCCGAGTGACATCCTCAAATGCCTTCTCCAAGTCCACCAAGCAAATGTAGACTGGATGGGCAAACTCCTCTTGTACCCAGATCCAACACAATGGCAGAAAAATGCTTCCCAGGGTACACCACGAGCCACCAGATCAGGGGCCATCAGGGTTCAAGGATTCTGAATTTTTATCACTTACCTGTTGTTATATTGTCCACTGTCTACATTTGTGACCTTCTTAAAAGACATACAGAATTTGCTGATTTAAAAACAGTTTTTAGACATTGGGTAGTGTCTGCACAAGCTGAATAACCCACTTTTTTCTTTTAAGAAAATAAAAAAGCGGTCGGTGTCCAAGAGACACCTGTCACTTGGTGTTCTTCTGATACATCATTAGCCCTTTTGTGTGTGTGTGTGTGTGTGTGTGTGTGTGTGTGTGCACATTTGAGAGGACATGCATGCACCAAAAACACCAGAATCACCAGAGTCCAAATACCATAACACAGAATGGTGATGAGAACCCACAAGAGCCCGGGGCCCTCGCCTAGACCCAACAAGACCCCACAGCACCAAATGAGTTGAGGGACAGCCAACAGACCCAAAGCCCAGGAAGGACAGCACAACCAGGGCACAGGACAACCAGACCCACAGGGTGCCCACCCTCACCACCCCCACCAATGAGCACCAGAGAACCAGGAGCAGGGATAGAGCACCGGGCCCACATGGAGGACCAAATGGGACAACACAGTGCAGGGGGGCGGCTCAAGGGAAAGCATAGCCAAGCTAGCACAACCTATCAGCCCCACCCATCCTCCAGATCCAGCACCACCCCCACCCCAACCAGAACCAGGAGATGACACACCACACACACACACACACACACACACACACATGGTAAGCCACCCCCCATGGAGACATCAAGAGAGGCACTTCAGACCAAACCCCTTAAGTCACTTTTTTTCCTAATGTTCTGATTCAAAGCACAGCTCAGCTCAGGGCACTGAGAGCCTGATACAACAAGCCTACAACACTACAGAGAGAAATCCAGTGGCTTGTAGGTTTTATCATCATGCTGTTTAGCTTCATTCTGATATTCCCTGCATAAAATGCAGAAAATATCCCGTTTTACCGATAAAATTACAAACAATAAATTTAAATAAAAAACGATTATGAATTATTGCTACTTGCTGAACCTTGAAGCTAATTGCAGGCTGTGTCCTCACACTGCGGGTTGTTCAGGCTAATTAAATATTTATCTTCTTTCCAAAAATAAATCTGAAAATCCATCTCTGAATTGGTAGGAAAGGACAGGAGGGATTTTGTATCATTATTAGTCCTTAGATGCATTCTTTTCTCTCCTTTGTTCCATGTCCATGTGACACAGCACTTCACTCCGAGGGCTGGCTGGATGCATGCAACATTGCAGGCTTACAAAAAATGGATCTATGCACAGATGCACAAATTTATTTTTGTCAGATTTATGTAGTCGAGGAAATTAAGGAGGACATAATCTCCTCAAATTAATCATTTGCATATCAAAATGTAACCTCAATTAACCCTCAAAAAGTTTATGTGTGAAAACGATGTATATGTTTTTGTGTGTACCTCCAGCCTTAAATAAATGCTTTTAGGGATTGTGTCATGTGAGTGCATTTCTTTAACACTGCAGAGTAAAGAGTGAACCCAGATCTCATTTTTCTAGTGGTCAGCTCTTATATTGATGATCATGGTGGGATTCCTCATTGCATTCTTGCTGGTAAATTGCTGTTTGTGCTGTTAGCTCTTAATGAATGTAGGGCTCCAGAACAAAGTACATTTAGTAAAACAGACTGGTCAACAATAAAACAGCAGGTCCTGGAATTATGTGGCCTTCATCATTTTTCTTTATCAAACATTGTTTGGGTTATTACGGTGACTTTCTGACCCGTACCATCGTCTCAACATGCTGGTTGGTAAATTTCTGCTTTTTTCCCCCTCATACTGTTACCACTTTGATTCAGGTGCCCTGCTGTTGCATAGCAACCAGACTAATAACAAAGAAGAGTCCTGCAGAAATCAAAGGACTGCAGGCAAATGATATAGAGGATGAAGTGGTGAACAACACATCACCATACATGCAAGACAAGATACGATTACCTGATAATGGACAAGCTGTCAACATTAGAGAGAAATGGAGAGGACCTCTGAGTGTTAATGATGTCATGATAAACAGCTATCAAACATTCAGAGGATCAAATCTGAGAAAAGTAAGAAAAAGGGCCGACATTTTACTGCTTTGATGAACAACAAAAGGTGTGATCCTAATTACATTATCATAAAGTTTCTTTGGTACAGTTTGTCAGCTATGCAGCTTCATCCACACTACCTGCTCAGGGGGTTTTCATATACCATCTTCACTGCTGTCTGCAGCCCTCCCTCCATTTACCAAACACATGACATCATCCACTCTGCAGCCACAGAACTCCAGACTATGGATCCAGTTACATTGTTGTGCTGTTGTTTCATTATGTTCAATAGTTTAGAGATATTTGGGCAACAAAGCAGCTTTCCTTTAGGGAATATTAGGTTTTCCTGGTTCCTCATGATTGTGAGGAAGCCTTTATGCAACTGTTTCCAAAAATGGAAGCTGGTAAGAAACTGATGAACTGGTAGGAAAAACTGCTGAATGGTGAAGCAGCCTTGCAGTGATCTGGTCTCTGGCACTGAACCAGCAGAACGTTCAGGTCCTGTTGGTAAACATTGCAATAATATTTAGGTGGGTCCTGTATGGAAAAGAAAAATAAATAACATAATACAGCATGCTGTATATTACAGGGCATCTATGTCTAACAAGATTTACTCATTATATTATATTATATTATATTATATTATATTAGAAAGCTCTATGAATTCTAAAGTTTTACAGATATATAATAAAAATGATTGAGTCCATAGCAGGCCCTAAAATTATGTAAATACAACCTGAGATGAACTAGAAACCTTGAAGTATTACACAGTGTGATTATTTTTTTAAGGAAAGCTTTCAGTCTCCACATCATTGTGCAGGAATTTTGACCAACTTCTTTACAGTGTTGCTTCAATATTGTGGATGGCTGTGGCTCAGGTGGCAGAGTGGGTTGTCTACCAATCAAAAGGTCAGTGGATTGATCCCTGACTCCTCAGTCTGCATGCCAGAGCAGTCTTGGGGAAGATACCGAACCCCAAGGTGCCCTCAGTGCATGCATTGGAGTGTGAGTGTATGTGAATGTTAGAAGGTGCTTAGGCATAGAATGAAATAAGAAACATGAATATGAGTTGCAGCAGAAAGGCAGTATATCATTGTTCTGTTGCATGACCCAGTCTGAGCCAAGCTTTAGCTGCGGTACAGACGGCCTCACATTTGACTCTAGGATACAGAAGAGTTCAGGAACTCAGTTCTACTCAACCTAGTGACTGCAAGGTGCCACTTTGCTGACAGGTGGGATGAGGTGTTTGTGCTGATATAATAATGTGGTGCTGTGCATTACATCCAAACAGCTCCACTTTGTTCTCATCTGTCCAAAAGACTTAGTTCCAGAAGTCTTGTTTTTTGTTCAGATGTATTTTGCAAACCTAAGCTGGGCTGTCATGTGTTGCATTGTCCTGGCAACTCATCCAAACAAGCCATACATGGTCACTGTTTTTCTAATTGTGCTGTCATGAACTTGCATGCCGACCGAGCCTTGTAGGGTCTGAGATGGAGCTCTTGAGTTTTTTGCAGTTTCTCTGAGTATTGCACAGGCTGACCTTGAGGTGAATTTGCAGGACATCCACTCCTGGAAGGACTGGCAGCTGTCTCCAATGATTTTCACTTGATATATTTCAAATTGTTTGGAAACGACTGCATAACCAGACTATTTTTAGCATGTCCTGATATGGAAAATCTTAGATTTGAAAGAGGGTGTAGTTTCTTTTTACCACGACTGTACTGTAGATACTTATAGATAAAACATTTACTATTGGAGGGGTCCACAGTATATACAACATTGAATAATGCACTTTAGGAACTGCAGGAAAATGACACTACTGCCTGTAAATGCCTGGTCAGTTAGTGGCTAGGACAAAACGATTCCCCTTCAGTAGAAACCAGCTCATAGAAACAGGATGAAGTGAAATCACAGATCGGTTCAAAGGTTCAAAGGTTCAAACTGTTAGAGGAGCCTTTATGACCACCATGTGACCGGATTCTGTGTTGATTTTCCTTTTTTATTTAAATTCATGCGTTGTGGTTCCATCATGCAGAAGTTGCTCAGACGCTGACTCCAACAGGATGGCAACGTGGTGCAGTAGTTAGCACTATTGCAGCAAGAAGGTCCTGGGCTCAAATCCGCTTTGTATGTTCTCTCTGTGGCTGCATGGCTTCTCTATGGCTACTCCAGCTTCCTCCCACAGACCTATGACATGCACGGGGTTAGCTGGTGGTGGTGGTTTGTATGTGTTAGCTGTGACAGATTGATGACCTGTCCTGGGTGTACCCTGCCTCTCACCCTAACAAAGCTTGAAGAGCAGAAGAAAATGGCTGGACAGAATACCTCTGACAAATAATTTGAACCTTGATTTCCTACAGTTGTTTCAAGGATGAGAAGTTAATCTGCAAAGAAATCTCACTGCCTTGTCATTTTTGAAGGGTGCCTACATGTGAGCTTTTTAAAAATAGCAGTTTATTGTTTGTTTCCTGTCAGCATGCATCTGCATTCTGAGTGGGCTGATTCTTATTTAAAATAAACCAGTGGAGTCAGACGTGTCGCTACATTTCTAATTTCACTGGAGATCCTTTTATTCCTGCATGACACATAACAGCATTTCATGCTTGTATGCCTCAGGGCAGGTAAGTCACTAAGGAGACAGATTCCATGTCCTGACTAATTTGAACAACATACAAACTGATTATGAACAGGAGGCTGGAAGGCATTTTGTTTTCAGTTTCAGAGCTTGATCCCAGCACGAGAGCATTCAGCAAGTCCCCTCACAGCACCACGAGTAAAGAATGATCAATACCAAGAGAGACATCCGCAGACTGACATTAGCCATTCCAGTGTTTTGTTTAGGCCTCTGGTCAAAGTGGGACGTTCTCCTGATAATTCCATTGATCACAGTAAGCCTGGAAATGCTGAGCAGGGCAACCTGCATGATTAGCTACAACAGTCACTAGAAGCACACAAAGCAAGAACACAGAAATGCACATGCTAAACAGCTCATAGGTCATCTCCCTACAGACACACTCGTGCTAATCCCTTCATTTCAGTTCACATGGATTTCCTCATTGTCTGCTTCCGATCTGATTTAGATGCATTGAAAGTATATTTGTCAGTGTTTGAATAAAGTGTCCACTCCACTCTGACTCAAACTGAAACACACTGGATGTCACGTTTGCTGCTGTGGCTGGCAGTGCAGGACCCCAATGCAGGACTCACAGGAGGAGTTAAATCCTTAAAGCTTTATTTATAAAGTGTGGCTTGACATAGGACATAGCTTGACGCACTCGAAGCATAAACATGAACATAACACACACAGCAAGCAAAAACAGACAACCACGCAACAACCTTAAATACACTAGGCGATCACGAGGGAAAAGGAAACGGGTGACCACACAGGTGAACGAAATACACTGACGAGGCAAGGGGAAGTGAATCTAAACACAAAGCACAAGGAACACAAGATCGTCAAAATAAAACAGGAAGTGAGTAAACATGACACGTATGTAAACTTAACACAGAGGGAACCTAAATACTATGCACAAGGAAACAGTGGGAAGGGAACTAAACACAGACAAGGAAAGACACTGGAACAGTAACCAGACAGGAGGATACGGGAAACAAAACATAGCACAGACAACTCAACAGAAAACAACAATAAGATCCTAATTCATAACACAACTCAAAGAACATAAGGGCCATGACACTGGACTCTTGAGTGTGAAAGCTCATTAGTTTGATTAACTAATCATGCCTTGTGCTCTTTTTAATAACTTTTCCAGGGCTTTCTTTCTGTATTTATCTTTACATATTTACTTATATTAGTGTTGATCTCAGGTTAGACTCGAGGGTGAGGGCTATGACTCCATCTGATCCCAACCTTAACCCAACTATCACACCGTTGGCAGTCAAAACTATGTACTTTGTACTGATTAACAGTGTCAAACAATATCAAAGAATATTTACATTTTTCCAAAGAGGTCCATTTTGCCTTTCTCCAAACCACAGGGTTCGGGTTATCACCTATGTTGTCCCAGAGCTCGTAGGGCTGAAGGTTTTTCAGACACAGAATGTGTAATATTACTGGCTTCCATTCAAGTCACAGCGCTCTGTGACTTTTTTCTGGCATGCCCAACATTAGCCAGAAAAAAACTCACACTCCAAAGACCATAATTTTATTTGATCTTTAATGACAAAAAAAGGAAGCAAGTTGAATTTTACTTACAGAAAGGTGAGTGCAGTTATAACAGCAAACTGCTTTTTCCCCTGCTTGACATCACAGACCTTTTCAGAAATTCTCTGCTTTGACTTTTACAGAAAGTGGGGTTATCCACACGTGCAGATACCATCACATTAAAATGAGTGTCTTTTCTGAAAGAGAGTTTAAACATGAAACAAAGAAAAGGGCAAGTAAACAGCAAACACTCAGGAGTAGAGGGGAAGGAATGGCACCCAGCCACCTTCTGGGTTACCTCAGGGTTAGAGTTAGTATGCTTTTTCCCACATGTAAACTGGTATTTATAAAGGAAGATGTGATGAGCATGCCTTTACTCCATGCATACATTAGAAACCCAGGACTCTCTCTCCACAGCCACCTCCTCCATCTTATCTGGGGGACCATCGAGGTGTTCCCAGGCCAGCTGAGAGATATAATCTCTCCAGCGTGTCCTGGGTCTTCCCTTGGGCCTCCTCCCAGTACGACATACCTGGAACACCTCACCCACGAGGTGCCTGCTCAGGACGCATCCTGGTCAGATGCCTGATAGACAGAGATTATGAGCAAGGACGCAAAGGATGAAAAGTACGCACTCTGCATCCTTTTATCTGTGATATGACCTGATACAAAGCAGCAAGTTCAGCCTTAGAGCCCAAACTAATTCACAGCTGTGAAAACCGCATCGCTTTTCTCCTGTAACACACACCATGCAGTGAAACAGCGGTAGAAAACTTTACGCTGAGACGGCAGAGTCACGCCCTTCTGCTGCTTTCACCATGCGTTCTTGGTTCTAGACCAGCTAGCTTGCGGGGCTGAAGCTGAACCCGTTTTTAGGCCGAGCACCGAGTGCTTTTGCGGCGGAAAAAGTGCCGAATGGTTCAAATGCTGGCACCAGCTCGTTGGAAAAGAGGCCAAAGTGTGGTGGAGACGCAGGCCTGTTCTTGAGCGTTTTGCCGGTTCATTGGAACCGACACCAGCACTGGCACGAGCACCGGCACCCTGTCGGTGGAAAAGTAGCATCTCTAAGGGAGAGGCCAGCCACCCTTTGGAGCAAACTAATTTCCGCTGCTTGTATCCATGACCTCGTTCTTTTGGTTAATACCCAGAGCTCATGACCATAGGTGAGGGTAGGGATGTAGCTCAACAGTTTTATGCTCCACTCTCTCTTCCCCACTGCAGCCGCAGCCCCAACCCGTCTGCCTCCTCCAGGTGGTGGGCCTACGGGGGGGGGGGCGTGCCTCATCTTTGTGGTGCACCTGGCCAGGCCCCACAGGCTAAGAACCGGCTACCAGGAGCTCTCTCTCAAGCACTGTCCAGGCTTGGCTCCAGGATATTTGTGTTTTTATGCAGTTCAGTGTACCAGGCCTTCTTGAAGTCCATCTAAGGACTCTCTTATTCTATGTGGTGAGCTCAGCACAGTATAGTGAATGACTTGTGAGAGAGGGATGAAGGACCTGCCCCACATGGTGCTTTTTTTTTGTTGGACTTCTTGCTAATAATGAAGATCACGTCGAGCAGGCTGCAGGTCTATGATCGATTTTGCCATTTATCATCTCTAAGATGTAATGTCCCGGACACTTGGATGATGAGAGCAGCTGAGCTGAACTGATCACCACCTGGTGGCTACCTTGTGGGACTCTGGACAGGTACCTGTCAGGAGATGACAGAGTCATGCTCCAAGCAGAGTGCACCTTTGGAGGCTGCTGAAGCAAAACCTCTGGGAGAAGGCTTATTTTTATTGCTGGAAAGTTACATTAGTTCCTGGTGGGTGTTGGACCTTGAATGACCTTGTATGAATGCGTTTATATTGTACTTTGCAGAGACACAACCTTTGCAATACAACTGCCAGTGACAAAGCCACACCTGGAAAATCTGTCTACTGATTTATAGTCTCATTAGTACAGAGGAAGAAGACACATCAAGCTCTAAATCACAGAATCAGTATTAACGTGCTGGATGGATTAATCTGTTGATTAAAAAAGCAGAGATACAATACACTTATGTCTTAAATGCCATGTTAAAGCACATGTGAAAGCTGCTACATTAATAGATTTATCAAAGGCTTAAATATTCCTGAGATTTTTTAATCAAGCCTCCTTACACTGTGAATCTGTCACTATTTCATAGAATCTTAATTATGAACTTATGAAAATGATCACTAGATTTTATTTATATGCTACTAAGTTTATATGTAAATTTATTAGAATATTTTTCTTGGCCCTTTGAATTTCTCTCACACACACGGACCAATACATTTAAAAAGCGTTTGTTGCTCTATGAAAAGCCCCCCGTAAAGCCAGGACATCTTACTGTTCATCACTGACTGAAGGACACTCTGCTGGGTGTCAGGCGGTTCTCGGGAGCCTGGGGCCTCGGGGCCACATTCTCGGCTCATGCTGGGGGGAGCTGGCCTACAGGGGGGTTGGGCTGCTCATTGCCTCTGGCTCTCTGGGCCCTTTGACCGTGGGGGCTCAATCTGGGGTCTCCCTCCTTCCTTCTCTGGGGTGTGCGCGGGATTGCCATCAGGATGTGTGGCCTCGGGTCCTGTGAACTCCTGGTGGGCCGTGGATGGCCCGGGTCCCCTGGGTCCTTCCCTGTTTGCCTCTGGACCCTGAGGGGCGTGGTTGCGGCTTCTTGCCCTCATTATTGAGTATGTTCCATGACAGAGGCACACACACACATTACTACAAACCATAACACGATTGTGTGTATGTTTGTATATGTATATGCATGTATTTATATGTGAATATGTGTATGCATGTGTATCAACGTCCGTCCTTTTATTTTCTCTGTTTTCTCCTTTTTTTTCTTTCTCTTGCTGCCTGTCAGACCCGGCATGAATAAATAAAATAAAAATAAAAATACAAACATTAACAAGGGTAGACTGTAGAAAACTCATAGAAAAAAAGAAAATAAGAACAACCCCAGGTTTGTTTTCAGCACTGTAGCCAGGCTGACAAAGAGTCAGAGCTCTGTAGAGCCCAGTATTCCTCTAGGTTTAAGTAGTAATGACTTCATGGATTTCTTTACAAAGAAAATTTTAACCAATTTTAACCATTAGAGAAAAAAAATATTCATAACCACATCACAGATCATGTTTGGCTGCTTCAGTTTCTTGCCCAAGGATTCCTTGGCATGCAGACTGGAGCAGCCTGGAATTGAACCATCAATCTTCCAAGTGACCTGCTCTGCCTCCTGAGCCACAGCCACCCCAGTTGCAAGTTTAAAAGATCACAATTGTGTAAACGTAAAAGAGCCATCTGCCAGAGATTCAAGGTTGCAGTTTCAGATTTTATCAGGAGCCATCCTGGTGTGCTACCTAAAGCAAGGTTATGTAACCTTTGCTGGGGAGTGGCATCTGTGGCTACAGGTGGTAATTTCTGGACTGCAGTTTCCCTTAGTGCAAATGGTGAAGTGTACAGGAACACCACCTACAACAATGAAACATCAACACAACACAAGCAGGAAAGTTTACCGCAACAAGCAACATAGAGCTGTGTGTGCTCAAGCTAAATAAAACTCGCTCATACTGCACTCATTTACTTTGTATCCAGTATCCTTCCACCTACTGAGTCACATCCTCAACAAAAATAAAGTAAAAATGTAATTCCCACCAAACACGCAACAGTTTACCAAAAACAGTCTGCTGTTGGTTGGTTTTAGTATAAATTTTGAATAACAGAAGTGACTTCAGAGAGTGCAAATGCATCAGTGTCTTACTACTCACAGATGTGCTCGAGTGCAAACGTTTTCTGTTTAACTTCTGTAGGCTCAGATCAAATGCACATCATTAAAATAAAGCTCTTAATGTGACTCCAAGTGTTTAATGTCTGAATCTTACAATAATTCAGAGTTCTGAATAAACTGTTGGCCACAGTTAGCTTTGAGCCACTCAGGAAATGAAGACAAGTAAACTCTGATGTTCATCTGCACATCCTGGGGCAGCTGTTTTCAGATTAGTGGCCATGCTTGTTATTAAGTAGCCCTTTTTCTCAATAAATGCTGCTGTTTTTTCAGATTTATTATGAGTTAGCCCTTCTATCAAAAACATATCAATCCTCCCTCAGCTGCCGTCCCTTGATCTGAATTGTCCTGGTGTTTCCAAAGAGAAACTCATGCATAAAACCTGCACTCATTGTTATTTTGGTCAGATTATTCGCTTTAGTCTCTTTGCTGGTCCACACAGATTGTGTTGGCCATCACTGAAACAAGCTTATTATGTCTTTGTTTATAAAGTGTGTGTTGTTAGCAGATCACCCACAAAACTTTTTAACTTCTCTCTGTGCTTTTTTGCAATTATAGCAACACACCAATTTGCCCCACTTAGTAAACCTGACCCCAAGACCAGAGTCGCATGTGAGCAGTAACGAACCATTCATTCAGTTCCACACAACTGCAAACTATGACAACAGCACAGAGAAGACGAGAGGAAAACAGCCAGACAAACTTCTTCACCAGAGCAATTTATTTGATGAAAGCAGTTTTCATGTCAGCTCAGCAGGAAGAAATCAGCAATGCTTCCTCCTCCGAAACAAGAACCGAGGTATTTTAGTGCATTTTGACTCATTCTTTTTCTCAGCAGGATTACACATAACTACTAAGTCGATTTTCATTAAAGTGGCTGGAGGGGAGGAGCATGGACACTTCAGATTCAGAGAACTGAGAGACAGGACAGAGGATGCAGTCAACAAGTGTTGTTTTTATTATAAAGATTCATCCTTTTGACCTGTTTCTCCTGCCAACAGAAGTGAGGCTAACAGCAACACTGGGATCTGAGCAATTGTTACAGATTACAGACAGCTCAGGAGGTAGAGCAGATCATCTGCTAATTAAAAGGTTGGTAGTTCAATCCCTGGCTGCTTGGGGAGGATCCTGAACCCTGAGTTGCTCTCCAGTGTGCTCACTGGAGTGTGAATATTAGATTGAAAGCACTTGGATGTAGAAAAAAGTGCTTGTGTGAATGGGTGAAGGAGGCATGTTGTATAAAGAACAAGAACCAGTCCATTTACCAATTCCAGTGGTAGCAATCACTAAGCAAATATAAATACTGCTGAGTTACCTGCAAGCTACTGCAACATTTAGTATAACTCATGTAGTTCACTACTCCCCACCACTGCCATGAAGGACTCATCCTGGGCCTGGACTAAGAAACACCTTTTTCATTACCTCCCTCCAGTAAACCAACATACTTAAAAGGGATGTTGGCAGACGATGAATCACAAATATCAGCAGGTATAGAGCTGCACATTATCTCACAAGAAGCAAAACCTAATCCTACAATCCTAAAATACAGGCTACAAGCAACACAGCTGCTGCAGCCAAAGCCAGGGAAGAAAGCTGCCAAAAATAATGCAAACTGTACAAGTTAATAGGATTATCAGCATCACTACACTGAAGCAACCATAGATCTGTTTGTGTGTATCATTAATTTAATGTGTCGCTCAGATGTCTGGTTCTGGTGTGTGAAACAGTGTTATTCTTTCAGCTGCAACTATGGTGGTGTTAAAAGTCTTGGAAGCAAGCAAGCAAACAAACAAAAAACAAACAAGCAAACAAAAAACAAACAAGCAAACAAAAAACAAAAAACAAACAAGCCAACAAAAACAAACAAGCAAACAAACAAATAAAAACAAACAAGAAACAAAAAACAAACAAACAAACAAGCAAACAAAAACAACAAAAACAACAAAAAACAAACAAAAAACAAAACACAAACAAACAATCAAAGAAAGAAAGAAAGAAACAAACAAACCCACTAATTAGACCTACAAAGTTTATATGCATTAAATTTATTCCATTTTTAAAAGCATAAAATATTTTGGAATAACGTATAAGATTCCCATAAAAATTTCTCTCTCTGTGTACACAGTGGTTTTGCACACTGATGTCTATATCTGCAGTGTAATATTACAGTGTACTCAGAGTGTGTACTACTGAGCCACCTCAGCATGCTCAGGATATTTCTCCATTGGCTTTACTTACCCTGTCCTCTGTTATCAGGCTATGCTGGTCATCAACTCAGTGAGTTAATCCAAAGTTTCCCAACCTGGCTACGAACCCCTTCACATGAAAGTGATGGTACTGACAACATGTGACAGATCACAAACATGGACAGGTCTACCGGCAGCAGTGCAAAAAGCACTCTATGACTGTGTGCTGTAGCCTTATTCTTTCAGCTGCAGCCCTCGTGGTGTTCAAAGCAAGTCTGAGAGCAAATGCAGAATAAATATTAACACATAATTCAAAGGTAGGCTTAGCCACTTGCAAATTTGATATTAGATCAATAAATCTGATCATTCTATATTTCTTCTAAAATGATAAAATTCTTGTAAAATTGCTCAGAGCCAACAGGAAAAGAGTCAAAGCTACTTCTAAGGATCTATATTAGGCTTTAGATGCCCTTAAAAACCTTTAGACACAGAGGTCTGAAGGCAACAGCATTTTCCAGAGAATTTATTGGTCTCAGCTGGTTAATGTAGCAGAAATGATCATGACAATGTAAGAAGTGATCCACCTTCTTAATACTTCAAATCCAGGCTTATCCCTGAAGCTACCTCGCTAACATCAGAGCCCTGCCATCGTTTCACAGGCCTCTGATCAAACCCAAATTATTTCTGCAGCTCCACAGAGCCCGAGCATCCAAAGCCATATAGAGCAGTCATACAGTGAGATGAACCAGGAGTCCTGCATTAGATGGCAGAATCATGGGGTAGTGTTTATGTAGCCCTTCAATCTTAACAAAAAAAAATTGTTATGATTGGAATGCAAGAGAAAATACTACTATTCAAACATGAGTTCTACTACTACATGTCAAGTACAATAGTCTTAAATAAAATCTGTGCACAGTAGCCCATCAAACCCTTTTTAGATGTGGAATAGGTAACACTGCTGGCTTCGTCTTTCCTACTGACAGGTTCGTCTTTCAAGTTAATGCTCCTTCATTCATGTATGGCAACACAAAATCACTGTATGCTGGCATGGGAAGGACAAGACTACTGTTGACAAAGCAAAGCTGTCAATTTACTCACTGATCTGTGTTCCTACCTGACCTGTGGTCACAAGTCAGCATCAAGAATCGGAAATGAGCTTCCTGTGAAGGGTGTCCCCAGGATACGCTGTCCTGTCTCTCTGCTGGTCTCTGCACCCCAGGATGGATGGATGGATTCTAGATAATATTTAAACAACTACATAAAGCTCCTTGAGGTGACTCGTTGTGAATTGGCACCACATTCACATTCATGCCTCACAGCATAATGACCTAAGTCATATTTTGGCCAAAATGAGATGCCTGCCTAATTCTACTTTGCTAACACTGTAGATTCATTTGGATAGATATCTCAATTTGGCCAAAATATGACTTAGGCCATTATGCTATGAGGCTAACGATATATAAATCAAATAGAAATGAACTGACCTAAAGCCTCAACCCCAGCACGTACTCATCAGGGAGCTGTTTGAATGTGAGTCCTCTGCACCCTCGCATAAGCAAAAGGATTTAGCACAAATCAGACAATGGAGTCCACAACAGATATTTGTGCATTCCTACCAGCTGTTTCTAGAGTCACAATCAGAATACTTTATTAGTCCCAGGAGGAAACTTATTTGGTCTAGAAATGTGAATGTCCAGACAGAAGCAGGAAGAACCTTTGGTCTCACAAAGTGATCCAACATGGCCAACACAGAGTACACAGGAGGACTGCTGTGGAAACTTGTCCCAGAAGAGATGTTTTCTGCAACAATACGAGTCCACACCAGCTGATAGCTTCTAGTGTTGCAGCACATCTGCAGACCATTTTGCAACCCAGAGATTTTGCTTTGGTTTCACAAGCCAATTAGATTTGTCTACAGAGGCTTTTTTTTCAGTCACGAGTTAGATTAAGGCACCAAAAACTCCTCGGTTAGGGACAGATAATTGGCCGTTTGGGACCTCTCTCACTAGAAGTCACTGCTTGAGTGCACAAAAGCCAAAGGACTCCTTGTACAGGGGGTGTCAGTGACTTTGACAAAGCAGATGCAGCTGACTGTGAACAGACTGGAATATTGTCATCTAAGTGGTATTTGATGAATTGGTTTGGGACTAAAAGAAGGCTGAGAAACGTATTGTAAACATTACAGAATGTCTGCAACATATTGCTTAATCCTTCCTTTATTTTTTTATAGCTTGCATGATGCTGCTGTACCCTCAGTGCTCAATGTGACAATGTGACAGTTTGCACCATATGCCAGATACTATGCATCATTATTATTCCTCAAAGTCTAACGTAATGAGTTTATTTTTAGATGACGTTCAAGAACATCACTGAGTTTTGACATTGCTCTATCAGAGAAGAACACTGTGTCTCCGAGCAGACTGCAGATGCCCTTTTTCTCACTTATTTCTATTCTCCTGTGAATCTGACCCTAAAAGGTTAGGCTACCATTCTGTAAAAGTCAACCTGCCGCTCAGCGCTGCAGTTTTCTTTAAAAAATGACATTTGGTTTGACACATTTTTTTCACCCCAGTAGTTTATACTACGATCCCTGCACTGCATTAACGGTGTATGTGGTTGTGTGTTGTGTGTCAGTGGGTTGATAAGAATACAAAAGAGTTTTTCCTCCACTGACCTGAAAACCTTGTTTATAGCACCAGAAGAATTTATGTCAGATTTTTTTGTGTGCATTGATCACTTAACTGTGACATCATTGCATTTAAACTTACTGTTACGTAGCTTTTCTGCTCCGACACGAGTGAAACTGCTTTATAGTTAACTCATTTCATTTTACTAACGACCTCATGCAGTCTGCTCAGTTTCCCACTAAATCCATTTCCTGCATTGTCTTCCAGCTTCCTGATGCTGCAGTGTTATAAGTTCTAGAATCAATGCAATCAGTAAACCTAAACTGAGAGCACATCTTTATATCAAGTGGAGTAAATTCATTCTCATTACTTGATGTGATTTTTCCTATGTACATTGTAGCCACTGAATTTGTTATGTCTATGTAAAAAAAAGATAAATGCTGTAAATAAAAGCACTGTATTGGAAGATTTTGTTGGTGTAGTGGCTGCATGGATGTCAACAGTCATTTGAGCTTGTACAGTGGTAGCATGCTCTTGTGTGTGTGTGTGTGTGTGGGGGGGGGGTTTAGCTGTCCTGATTGTGTGTCACTGGGCACATGCACTGGATTACATCTGATGCGTAGGTGTGTCCTCTAAAACGGTGAGTAGTTCTTCACGGGGAGCATGGAGTTCAGAGACATGTAGTACCACCTCCTGTCATGTGGGGGAGCAGTTGCTCTGCAGCTGCGCCATGCGCCCTCCTGAATCTGCTTGTTATTCAGCTCTCTAACACAATCCAAAGAATAGTTCTCTGAAATAGATGTGCTTTAGTCCCGTCAGTTGCTGTAATACAATCACTTACCTAAGAGATGTTACCGATATCCATCTATGGAGTGGATAGCAGGCTGATTTTGCTGCGGACATAAAACATCCTATAGTTGCTGTTGCTATAGCGATCCTCCACATCTCTAGTCAGACCTCTGCCTGCACACTTTGCCAGGGTGGATGGATTTACAAACAACAAAATGGAATGTAAAAAGGTGGTTATGTCACAGCTGGTATAGGGAAGGTCGGGGTTTATTAGAGGGAAGACTGATGCTGCATAATGCCCATCATCCTGGAAAAGAAGTCATCTTTCTTTTTTGTTCCCTGCTTTCTGTTTGAAGACTTTGCCTCCATGCTGATTGGGGCAGTTATCACCCAGAGATTATATAGCAACTTGATCCATTATTCATGACTCAGCACAAGTAATAACAATTCCTCTCAGGGCAAAGCAACCAATTCTGCTTTTTTGGGGGCGTTTATAATCCCAGGGGTCTCCATTATAAGTTATGAACCATAATTTACTGTAAAGTGTAAAGGTGGGAAGCTCTGCAAACCGTGATTAAGTGTGACTTCCAGCCTGTTTCTTGCTGAAGTGTTGAGCATTCTGGTTAGCAATCAGTTCAGGTGCACAACTCACCACCGCCAGGCTGCCTGTTTGTTGTGCACTGTGGTGTGAAACAAGCTTTTACACCTTCAGTGGTGATTCTGTGCTCCATTTTAAATCTCCCCATGGAATTTTATTAGAGTGTGTGTGTGTATATATATATATATATATATATATATATATATATATATATATATATATATATATATACACACACACACAAAACCTAATAAGCCAATCCACCTTGGCCTGGGTCTCTCTGTGTGGAGTCTGCATGTTCTCCCTGTGTCTGCATGGGTTTCCTCCCACAGTCCAAAGAGATGCAGTTACTGGGGTTAGGTTAACTGGTGATTCTAAATTATCCATAGGTGTGAATGGCTGTCTGTCTCTCTGTGTTAGCCCTGTGACAGGGTGTAGCCTGCATCTCACCCTATAACAGCTGGGATAGCCCCCCTTTCCCTGCAACTCTGAAAAGGGTGAGCGGAAGAGGATGGATGCTTGGTTGGATGGATAATGAATGAATGGATGGATGGATGGATGGATGGGTGCTTGTTTTGATGGATGGATGAGCCATAAGCTATGTTATCCCTGCAGTACTGCTGTGTTTGTTAGTCTCTCAGTGTGACCATAAATGCTCAGAGGGGCTGATGTTCAGGTAACTGTGTTGTACAGTTCATGAAATCCTGCACTCCTGACTATGGACACATTTTCATATATTTCTTGGAAGGCTTTGTGTTGATTTGGGCTCATTATTATTTTGCTGTGAGAGGTGAGGTACATCCTGGACACGTTACCTGTCTGTCACAGGGCTAGCACAGAGACACAGACAGCCGTTCTCTCTCACAGCCAATTTAGAATCACCGGTTAACCGAAGCCCTCACATCTGCAGAGAATCTGTATCTGCAGTCAAAGGAAGTACACGGAAACTCAACACTGAAAGGCCCCAGCCTTGCTGTGAGGTGATGGTGCTAACCACCGCACCACCATGCCTCCCACAGTATGAAACCTCCTCCACAAAAATACAAACCAGAGAATAGAGTATGTACAGACATGTCCAACTGCAGTGTAGCAAAGCTCTTTCCCCCACCATGGTGGGTTTCATACACTGCAGTGGTGGGGGATTTGTAGACTGTTCAACTCCCTATGTACACTACAAATCCCTAACCTGAACTCACCTGATGGAAAATGCTGGTGCTAATGCTTGCTAATCAGTGACTCCCTGCTTCCACCCTTGGTCATTTTTTCTGTGCTCTGGTATTTGGAAGCAAACATTCATTCAACTCAATGTAATCATTACAACAGTAGTCTAAAGGTGCTTTAAAGAATGCACAAATCAGTAATGTAAATAGGTTGTAATACTTATTTGCCAGTGCATTGTTTCTTCTTCAGGGCAGCCAGATGAGCATTTCCAAGCATCTTGGCATGCTGTACTTCACAGCAGTGGCTGGAGAAATGTGTAGGAGGAGAAGGTGATGAGTAACACTCCTGCTTCACTCAGCAGCTTCCATCCTAGTGCTCCTGAGTGATATACTTAAAGGCAGCTCCCAGGTGTTGATGCACAGAGTGTGTGAGAGCAGGAAATGACTGGAAAACAGCAGTGAGCACAGCAGCACTCTCTGGATAAACACAGTTTTTTAACACACACGTCTGCTGATGTTCTCTCCAAATGAGGACATGGAGATGTGCAATGCAGACTGATATGACATGGCGAGGATCCGAAGGTGTCCTACATCTTTCTTACCAGCGGCTAAAAGCAAGTCTGGGGGAGTAATGAGCCATATTAGCAGAGATAAAACAGACAGGAGAGAAACATTTTAGATTGTTATCTCTCTGAGGAAGTCCAAGAGGAGTGTTGAGCTGCTGATCTCAAATTCATGATAAGACCCCAGGCTCCCCGGGTGGAAGGTAGGAGGTGTGTGTGTGCAGAGATTTATGTAGATTAATTATGGTGAGGGTGGTCACTTCTAATCTCTGTAAAATTAGACCATTTTGCAGGTGGTGTAAGACCACAGGAGATTCACACCATTAGCTGAGATTAAGCTGAGTAAAGATTTGCTCGTCAGTGAACCTTTTTCAGTATGGGACAAAAACTCACCATTCCCTTCACTGATGTAAATGAAAAAAATGTGCTGTACTATGTCTGAAAGAACATACATCCAGCACATCTGCTTTGAGGAAACACGTATAATGATAAACAGTCACCGCTGTTTACAGGGCACCTGTAAAATCTGAGGAACTGAGAAAAATATCAGAATATTTGTCTTAAAACTTGCTGAAAGTGTTCATGCACTGAGCACCTTAAAGTGCTTTGAGTATATAGAATAAACCAAAGTATCAATGTGATTTCACTTCCTGATGTTGTGCTGAGTGGCAGCCTGCAACTCCTGTTTATTTATTTTTTTAAATTGACTTTATCACACATTTTTTTCATATCAAAAGTCTCTGAATCTAAGTTTTGCTTGTGTAATCATGTTTTTTCTTCACATTAGACTCTTGGCAATGGAGAATCTTCACTAGCTGATCACACTGCCAGTCCTAATGCCCAGACGAGGCCTGTAATGCTGGAGGAGACGACAGGGTTTCACAGCTAAAGCAAAGTGGAGGGCTAACGGGGCATCCACACAGGAAGCAATCAGGAGTGATGTGTTAAACAGAGACAATAGAAAAGCAATGACTTGTGACATAAACACATAAAAAAGTTGATGGGTTCAAAGTTAAACTTTTCTGGACTTTGAGGCCATTGTTAGTGAATACCGGGCGACATATGACAGTGTGGTAAATACATTAGAGGGTTGCCTAGTTAACTGCAGTCTATAATGTCCAATACTGACCAGCCGTCAGTGACAATATATGTTGAGGTGAACCAGGTCTGTCCAGCATTCTCCCCCACCTTCTGATCATTTCAGCAGAGTTTTCTTAATAACATTTAAATTTACAATAATGGATTACACAACAGTGGGGGATAAATTTCATCTCAGTAGGAGTATGTCCGAAAGTGCTGTAACTTGGTTTAAAGACTGTTATCTTCTTTAATGCCATGTGTTAACACAATGGAGAGCAGCTAACAAAACTCTGCTCCAAAAAAGGCCAATGACATTTTTAATAGTTTTACATCCTCACTGCATATGACTTTGGATAGTGTGGCTCCTCTGAAAAGGAAAGCCTCAAACCAGAAGTGCCTGACTCTGTTGTACAATTCACAAACATGCAGCTTTTATTTTTTATTTATTTGTCCAGGGACTGCAGATGGAAATTAACTAAAAGCTTAATCTGGTACAAAACATCTTTTCCATTTATGTGATTAATGTTTTTTGTACATGGTTCCTGAAAGAAATAAACTTACTGAAAAAAAATTTTTTTTAAACACATCACAGTACAGAAACAGCATTAGTGAAGGTTACAAATGATCTTCTTACAGCCTCTGACAGTGGACTCATCTCTGTGCTTGTCCTGTTGGACCTCAGTGCAGCTTTGATACTGTTGACCATAACATTTTATTACAGGGATTAGAGCATGCCATAGGTATTAAAGGTACTGCACTGCAGTGGTTTGAATCATATTTATCAAATAGACTCCAATTTGTTTATGTAAATGGGGAGTCGTCTTCACACACTAAGGTTAATTATGGAGTTCCACAGGGTTCTGTGCTAGGTCCAATTTTATTTACATTGTACATGCTTCCCTTAGGCAGTATTATTAGAAAGCACTGCATCAATTTTCATTGTTATGCAGATGATACTCAGCTTTATCTATCCATGAAGCCAGATGACACACATCAGTTAGTTAAACTGCAGGAATGTCTTAAAGACATAAAGGCCTGGATGACCTCTAATTTCCTGCTTCTAAATTCAGATCAAACTGAAGTTCTTGTACTCGGCCCCACAAATCTTAGAAGCACAGTGTCAAACCAGATACTTACTCTGGATGGCATTACTTTGGCCTCCAGTAACACTGTGAGAAATTTTTGACCAGGATATGTCCTTCACTGCACATATTAAACAAATATGTAGGACCACTTTTTTACATTTGTGTAATATTTCTAAAATTAGAAACATCCTGTCATGGTCTGGGGTCCTTTTGACCCTGTGCGTTTTGTTTTGCTTTATTTGGTCTGTTCTGGGTTTCTTTTGGTTGTGGGGTTTAGTTTGTTATTTATAGTACCTTGTGTTTTCCCAGTGTTCTGTTTCAGGTCTACATCTTTGTTGCCTCATCTCACTTCCTGTTTTATTTTAATAGGTGTCTGGTCCCTGTGTGTTGTTTTCAGGGACTAGACAGAGAGCATATTTTTCCCATATTGGCTTCTCTTCATTGGCTCCCTGTTAAATCTAGAGTAGAATTTAAAATCCTTCTCCTAACATACAAGGTCTTGAATAATCAGGCCCCATCATATGT